>JAQGAF010006505.1:0-10091 GCA_034687865.1 Kryphioiulus occultus | reverse complement strand
CGCTCGCCTTCGGATTTGTCTTCCGCGCATCTCTCTCGCTCTCCGACTCTCGACCAGTTCGCATCGACCATCATCGTTCTCGGACTTGCTCTCTCGCCGCCCAACGGACTTCCGTCATTCGCCTGCTGTCTCGTCTCGCTCTTGCTGCCGCATAGCTTAGCTTCCCCAGTCGCGCACTCGCATCCCAGATAGAGAACTCGCGCCAAATAGTCATTGATTGCTTTCAACTCTTATACTGTACATTGTACATTAGTGTTATGTTACAGTGTTACATTTCAGCGTTAAAATTCCAGTACTACTGTACAGCACGTGTAATTGCTGGATAAATTTGCAGCCCATTTGCAATACTGGTACTGTGTTATGAACATTTTAATAAGACTTATAAAATTATTCATTATTCTGTAATATGTAAGTACATGCAGTTCACGGAATTAAAATACACATACTATGTCAGTACAAGTCTCGTTCTATATGTTGACCACCTCATTTTGTTGACCAGTTTGCGACAGGTGGTCAACATATGGAACGAGGCTTGTACTGATATTGTATTTAATTCCGTGTACTGCATGTACTGCATGTACTTACATTACATTTACAGTAATCATTCATCATTCTTGAATAGTCTTATTAAAATGTTCATAATACAGTATGTATACCAGTATTGCAAATGTGTTGCAAATTAATCCAGCAATTACACGTACAAGGTGTGTCAAAATGAACTCTTGAACCTCTAGAGAGGCAGTTTCTGTTCAGGGGTGTACAGTATAAGTTTTGCAAGCAGTCAATAAATTTATTCATCCATGACTTTACATGTTGAGACAATGCTGGGCAACACATTGAGTGCAGGTGGTCAACATGTGGAGGTTACTTTCCATTGAGTTAACGTGGTGACTGTCCGGCCAGTGAACATGTGGTCAACATAGGGAGGTGGTCAACCTGGAGGTTCTACTGCACTAAATACGTAGAATTACAATTATCATTAAACATATTTTTATCAGAAGACTGTGTAGGAAAAATTTTGTTAAAAACCTACAATGTAGATTAGTAGATTTTAATTATGTACATGAAATTACTAATTGCATGAAATGTTTTAGCATAATACATTTTACGTAACGTACGTTCTTTTATTGTGCTGCCCAACCGCTGGGCAATCACTGCTAGCCTACAAGCTGTGCTGAAAAGCCCACTAATTTTAAAAATCACCAAAGCAAACTTTGGTATGGTGGAAATGAACAAAGGATATTCATCCTTGAGCTCATGAAACCAAGTCAGTGTTTTGAGAGAAAGTTTCAAAAGTCATTTTTTTCAAAGCTTTGACGTCAAAATGAAGGAAACGTTTATCGGGCTGCAATAAATTTGACGGCTATAACGTTTCGGGTACGTAATTCAAATGGTGGCATTTATTACGTTTTTTTATTAAAATCTTTTATCTAAGACAACTGGTTTTTCTTCTGTCGGTTTGGACTTTTGTGATTCCTTTTAAATATACTTAGCTAAATCCGTAAGTGCTGAAATTTGGTAGACAGGTTCAATTCGCGGAACGGTTTCTTATATTAAAATTGTGTAGATAAATGTAATTCCCCTTCGCGTTTTAATTGACAATTTTAGACGGTGAAAACATACGTTTGATACTGCGGTCCAGCCCCAATTTCGAAACATACGCGTGTCTGGTAAAAATATGCTCGAAAGCGCGTGATTTGAAAGCCCGAAACGTGAGTTTGGTACTGTCAATCGTTTCATACCTTATTTGAAACGTATGCGCGTCTGTTACAACCAATAATAACACAATATAAACGGTCTTATTTTAAATGTTCTAACAATCCAAATAACTTTCCCTAAGGGACCATCCAAAAAGGCGTTCTTGATTCATCATGGTTTTTAGACCCCTTCCCCCCTGTCCGTTTTTTCATAACCCTCAACCCATGTCCTGTCCGATTTGGAAAAACGATTTCAGATTGCAAAAAATACATCACACGTCTATTAATTTGATTTTCTTTATAATAGGGTGACTGGTTTAATCTTTGCTTAAATTTCTCAAGAGTTTACCAGGTTTTCCGGACATTTTGTGGAAAATATTCAGGCAAACAATTTTTACGGATTTGACATATTATTACTTCAGAAAGCGTCAAGTCACATGTTTAGACACCCACATTTACATTGCAAAACTTGGGAATCATCAATTCGTTTGCAAGCTGTATTGACGTTCTTTTCAAAATTGTATTGAGCTGAAGCAATTTAAGTAGTGAAAGCTGGGAAAAGCAGGCAAAAGACACAGATCAGATCGAAAAAGAATGTCCCATTTCAAATGCTATAAGGCGAAAATTTTAGAAAGTCTAAATCAAAAAAATGGTGGAATTTAGCCAACAATCTTGTCGAAGAAAATAATAATATTAATAATTATGGGAATACTATAGGCGAATTTTCTGAAAAATTACAGGAAATAACAGATTTTTAGTGTTCACCAAAAATGACATTTTCAACGTCCCTCACTTTTCCAGGTTTTCGAAATCTGGGTGAACCCTGTTCTTCTTTCGAAATTATAAAAAAATTATTCTCAATGACGAAAACGTTGTATGTAATATTTTTGTTAAGGTGGTGTTTCCTGATTCCCCTACGCCCTACTCACCATGTTAAAATTTACTTGGATCTTCATAATTCATAACTTATTATTGTCACCAATTTTCCTTGCAACCATGCAGAATGGGTCGTAATCTAATTCACTCTTATTTATGTAACGTGATTATTTACGCAATTTTTTTAAAATAATAAAATAACGATATGCCTAAATAACATACATAGGTGCAAAGGGCCACTCCCGATTTCGCATTCCACTCGTATCTGATATTCAGGGATATCTCTATTTTATTATTTTAAAATAAACGGCGTAAATAATCAAGTGAAATTCATAAGAGTGAATTAGATTACGATCCATTCTACATGATGACAATTCAAATTAGTGATTTTAGTAAGTCGTTAAATTAGGAAGGTCCAAATAATTTTTTTTGCACTACCTGTACACCTGGTCACGGTCACGTGGTTTCGGTGGTTAAGGGAAACATCGCCTTAAAAAATTTGCTATAGTAGCCAAATACCGCTTGTATTACATAAGACCCTTGTGTCTTTTGTATTTTGTGTATTTCAGTGAACTTTTCATGTTAGAAAATGTGAATGATAATGAAAACGCCGTAGGCGAAATTTCTATAAAAACACCAATTTGCGATCCGGGCGTCCACTTTTCTTGAACCCCTCCCCACATGTCCGGAAGTGTCCGGTTTTCGAATACCCCCACCCCCTGCCCAAGACGTCCTTTATGGATGGCCATAAGGGTAATATTGTACAACGTTTGAAACAACCGGTACTGATATAAATTTATCCAAACAATATTGTTCAATGCACTGCTCAGTTTTTTAACAGTTCACAGGAATTTACAGACATTTACTTACCCAATGATGGGGAGAACCTCTCCGTCCAGTCGATTCGTTTACTGTCCAAAAGGGCACAAACCGACCGATATTCGGACGTGGCATTATTGATGAAACTGACCAGCTCCTCGGCTGCCTCTCTGACCAGTGGGTCATCGGGGTCAACTTGTCCCCAGTTCAGGCACGTGCACCAGTGCGGTTCGATGCCCGCGTCTTCGCACGAGCGCAATTCAGGCACCTGAAAACAGTTCCGCATCAATAAGGTGACCACTGAGCAGTGGTCAGTGAAGGAAGTCGAGCTAATTTCAGAATTAACCAACCTTGTGAAAAAGGCTGATGTCACGAGTCCAGTGCCCTGCAGTCTCCTTGCTGTAATTCAGCAGATGACCGATGGTAGGGTAGATGTCGAAAGGACTGGTCAAGCGGCCAGCATTGACCTGCAGGTTGGCCCAAGCTTCGGGGTGCTTTTTCTTGAAGACGTCAGGAACGAGCAAGGAGAAAAACGGCAGTCGCTCCTCGTATTTGCCGTTTTTGGTTTGGCGAATTTCTGCAAATCTTCGAACGACACACAGTGAATATATCGTTCAAAGTTTCCAAGATTTTCTCGATTCCAAGATTTCCAAGATTTTATTTATACTGCATTATTACATGTATTCTGAATCAACGCAGTTAATGAGAGGGCTGACAACCAGAATGGAAGAATACTAGCAATCATTACTTTATCTTTTTAATACTGCGTGTAAATTGATAAGCTATGCGAAAAATGGGAGAAATCTGGTTTTAGAGTCAACTCAACGCTGTGCTCAGTTTCAGTCTGTCAAGCGTTTCCATGGCAGGATCGACTTTGATAAAAAGACTTTCGATTTTTACTTCGATCCATCCACCCACTTGCAGTTGCTCAAACTAAATTCGCAAAATCAACTTTAGGTAAGCGAAACGCGTTTCCGTACAAGACTTTCTTATTTCAAATGCAATTTAAGTCTGCATGGAAACGTAGTAATTGACTTCAGTGGGACTTCAATGACTTCAGTGGACTTCAACCAACATGTACAACTGAATCCACAAGTTGCCAACCCTTTGGGCATATGCATATAGTTTTGAATAACTGCTAAGTTAATCTTTTTTTTTAATTCGTGTTTTAAAAAACACGACATAAAAGAAAATTTCAGGTTAAATATTCTATTTATTCACCTGTCCGTCAAACCGTTTCAATTTCTCATATTTTCATCAAAAGTGCTTACCTATTTCCGTGGTCGCTCATCACCATAACCAGCGTGCTGTTCAGATGACCCTTCTGTTGCAATATCGTCAGCAGCTGCACAGTGTCATCATCGGTCAGTCCGACCAAATTGATGTCATCGTGGCTCAACTCGCAGTGAAATGAAACCATAAATTTCGGCTTGTCCGGATAGGCATCGAAGAAACGCTCGATCCAGTCCAGGTGAACCTGAAAATGAAGAAATAACGATTAGATTAATCACTTCTTTCATTCTTAGAATGGTTTGAAAACCCGAGTAAGATCTCTCCTGCAGTCATGGGGTCAATAATCGGAAAAAAGTGATGACTCAACACTATAAATTACAACAGGTATCATACCAAAATTTTCAATTGAATTTCCCTGACTTTCCCTGACCAAGTATGATTAACTTACCTGACTTATCAATTTAAAAATGTCTCATGTAAGTCAAATTAACTATATAGTAGAACCTCTGTATGTTGACACCCAAGGGACTGCTGCAAACTGGTAATCATAATGAGGTGGTCACCATATGGAACGAGGCTTGCACTGACACAGGATTTTAATTTCGTGAACAGCTTGTACTTACATTTTACAGTAATCATTCATCATACATGAATCATTCATGAATAATCTTATTAAAATGTACCAGTATTGCTAATGTGTTACAAATCTAACCAGCAATTACATTTACTGCACGTGAAGTACTTACAAATTTCATTTTGTAATATTATAAAGCATATTTCGAATCAAATTCTGCGATGTATTATTTTTGCGTTTCCAATTAAAAAGGCAATTTCCCCTATTTACTGCCAAGCCCCCTTTATAGCCAATAACTTTAATCATCAATGACTTTACATGTTGAGACCATGCTAGTCAACATTAAGAGAGTAAATTTCTATTGTGTGTCATAGTCCAAGTGTGCCATAAACATGTACACTGTTTGACAGTGTATAAGTTATTCATTACCATGTCTAAGACCTAACTTACATGTACACGTAGCAGTAAGGTTGTTAAGCCAAAGATGGACAAACGAAGTTAGACATAAAATAATCTTTGCACATAGGTGCTTCGGAAAAGAGACTGATTATGTGTATTGAGGGAAATTCCATAGCCAAAAAATTTAATTTCAAAATGTTTTGAATGTTTTCCCTGACGTCCACCTGACTTAAAGGACAAAATGTCAACATTTCCCTGACTTTCCCTGACCACATTTCACAAATTGTGCGATATTTTGAGAACATCCTTTGAACATTCAGAAAATATGGAATATCTACATGTAGGGCACGATCTGGATCAGGTTATAATAATATTTGAGTAAGCACAAAGGTTTATTCCATTTTAGATAAAGCAGGATTGCCTTGAGATTTCAGCATGTTTTTTTCCTTAAAATGTATTCAATTATTTATTTGGAATTTTTCGTGCAGCATTTAATATGCCAAGCCTTTGATTTATACTCACGCTGTATAAGCAGATATTGATATAATTGCATCATTATGCAATGTACTTACTGGTCATTCTGTATGATGAGGCATAATAAATCTAATCTGAGTTCATTTTGACAATCAATGGTGACGTAAATCAAGATGAGGACATTTGCGTGCACATACACAACTGTATATTTTTATTTTCCTGCAGCATGTGCTGATATCTTTTCCAAAAACACGAATATCTGTAGTTTCGTTGTCCATTGCTGCTGTGTAGCACGACAACCTATTATATTGTGTGGATAACAAAGGGTACGAAATATTCTCACGACCTTCAGTCACGTTTTTGTTGAATTTTGCAATATGGTGGAGCTTTTGTTACAAATGAGCAGGGTGGAAAAAGTCTCCAAACAATTTTTATTATAGTAGCCTTCTTTGGCATAAGAAAACAATTACTTGACAATCTATGGGTGAGGGGACAAGTTATTAACTAGAGCCCCAACCAAAGGGCTGGTATTAGTAGGATATGTGCACACCTCTGCACTGTACATTATTTTCATGAAGATTTATTTCTTTACCTGCGGCCTTACATGTAGCTCTCTAAAGTTCGTTTGAATTAGATCGCGTGAAAATAAGCAAACCTCTTCGAAGCTTGTACCGGTAGATGGCACAACAACAAGTATAATTTTAACCTATATGGAGCAAAGTTCAATGCATGCATGTCACCAGGCAACCTGATGATTTCTACATGGCGGTGAATGTATTATACATCATTAAAACCAGCTGAGTAGTAATACTTTTATAAACTTTTTATGATAAGATTGACCCAAAATTCATGCGGTTGCTGCAGAACGTCTTAAAGTTATTATTAGCATCATTGTGCAAGACAACCGAAGCGTTTTTCTAAGTACTTTTACTGCTTAGAAAACTAGATAGCAAATGGTGAATCTAATATAATAATGTTATACAAAAATTCTTTTGTTATATTACTCCACATCTTCCAATCTGATCATCCAATCCATTTTCCACTCTGTAGTGCCCCCTTTCCTTGATGCCCTAAGCAAGTGCTTAGTTTGCTTATGCGGGGTACAGACCAACATTTGCAACTCAATTTTCCTGACTTATCAAATAAAAAACATCACATGCAAGTAAAATTAACTTTATTTTCCACCCTTTGCCCATTCAAGTACATGTATCTAATATTTGTAATTTTTTTCAAATGCATATACATTATTACCAATATATTTCAGATACCTGCTATAATATATTACTAATATATTGCAGCAGGTCTTTGAAATATATTTAGCATTTATTTTACGTCATATTTACCGGACATATTTCATATGCATGTACAATAATTATATTATCCATACAGTCAAACTCGGTTATAACGAGCAAATTGCCTTAGTAGATTTGATTTACGTAGTTTTCCATAGAATCTTTCTATGGGTCCTATCTTCTAATGGGTCCTCCAGGAGGCCCACCACCAGCCGTGGCCCCACCACAGCTCCCGTCCGGAATTCAACGCGGTCAGGCTCACTGTCTCCTCACCAGACGCCCGAGTCCCGAGGCCGATCCGGCGGACAACAGTGAAGAAGAATTACGAAGGATGGTTGCGGAGGCGCATGGGGGAGGACAAGGACCGGCCAAGCGTGGACGTCGAAAGTAACGTGTCAAAATTTTCGTTCATGTCTCTTTTCGACTTACGTTTTAAGTTTCTTTGGTAATTTTGGCTATCAAGATTGATGTAGGTCCCTTGAGGTTTTGTTCTCGTCCCTTAGCCTTAACCTGCCATTCGTTCATTTCTTCTGCCTGATTATGTATGAAAATAGTGTTTTCTGATGCAGAACTCATTATTTTGGGGGGGGTTTTTTGGCGCATCATTTATTTTACTGAGGGTATATCATTTTTTCCGGCAGCAGTAGCACTGCTACGTTGCTGAAGGTGATGCAACCGGACGCCAGGGGTTAGCCCTGACCGCGTCCGACGTCACAGGCCCACAGCTGGCCATGTGGAATTTCTTGCACATGACAGCTAACAGTCATGCTTAAGCAAATTCACGGAATTATGCTTTCGTTGCGTTGCGCAATAACTCATTTTGGGGAATTAAGGTGGGATAACATGTTGCAATGTTTCTTCCAGGAAAGTGCCCTTATATTTTACAGAAAGTGTATTGCACCACTGTATTTTCTATTGGTCAAGCTGACCAAGACTGCCTGTTAGTTTTATATAAATATAGGCTGGTTGCCCAGTCTCAGCAGTCCACTTGCAAAGGTCCTGACTGAAAGGTCCTTACGGTGATGCCAATGTAACCAAACTGCGATTTTTCTTTTGGTTAAGATCACTTCATGTCAAGTTCACATATTTATTTTTATGCTCAATTATTTACCTGCTCTGAGTCAGTCATGAAAGTCCTTGGCGACTCCTAAAGTGTAGTTTTATACAGGGTGTTAATAAAAGATGGTATGGCGTACGAGATTATTGTGATGGGGATATATCATTTTTAGCGACAACTGGTGTAATTTTAACACCGATTGCCTGCTGGTGATGCAATTTGGACGCCAGGGTACGTCCCTGACGTCACCACATCACCAACCCTCAGCTGGCCATGTGGGACTTTTCCCACATGACAGCTAACGGTCATTTTTGCCAACTACAATGTTGTGCAACAATGTTTCCAGGGAAATATTCAGGATGATGCAATCCTAGATTCTATGAAAGTGCTTGATTTTATGTCTATTGCATAACCTTATGTTAGTGTATTCTCATTGGTCCAAAAGTGTCATTGTGCTTGTGCGTATTCTGTATAAATACCGGACCGTATGCTTTGAGAACATAAGAGTCCTGTTGCTGAAACTGTTCAAGCAGCAACTGAGTGTAATTCTGTACCAAATTCACGTCATTTATTATATATTGATCAACTCTTTAGTCCTCCGTGTAAGTCCTCGGAGACTTCAGTGCACAATTACGTAGTCATTGTGTAAACCCCTTGAGGGAATGTAACTTATATCTAAAGGCATATTATTTTATCCATGATCAAGTTTAATAAATACGATTAATGCAAAGTATTTTCAATGAGAATCTTTATTTTACAAAATCTACAAACAAAGTGACGGAAATCGCGATCATACCTAAGGATACCTATTTACGACCTGGAAACCTCGGACATCGCCGATCAACGTCTACTTCCGCAGACATCATCTGGTCAACTCTCCATCTGCAAGGTAGGAAAGAGATTAGTTTCTATCGCGCCATCAATCCGGAATTCGCGAGCCGTGATTTACCATCAGCTGATCGCCAAGGGAGACGAACTTTCTGACTGCCCCTCGCTATTCCTACGAACACTCACCGATCTTCAATATAATACGTCGTCCCCACGGAAGGCGTGTTATAAACTGGCGCCCAACGTGGGGCCCACTGATTAACCACGTTAATCCCGAAAGAAGACATCGTATGTAATTAAGGAGAACTGACCTGCCGGAGAAGAACTTACTGAAACACTTTGCTACGGAAGCCGCAGTGAACACTGGTTGTTCACATTTCTACGGTGATTCAAATTTCGCGCCGCGAACGTCTACGCTTGAGCCACACCAGTTGTGACGCTCGCGTCAAGGACCGTTCAACCGCTGAGAACGTCATCGTGCTTCCCGTGAAACTCTCGCGTTACCTCGTCGGAGACGTCGCGAGACCGCATCCATCACGCCCCCGCCAAGGAAGAGCGGTAACTTTGAAATCCCGCGGTCAACGTGTGTTGGCCGTCCTTTCCTGTTACGAGGAACTCGCGTGTGCGACGGATTTCTGTGCGTGCCTTTCTCAATAGTTTGAGGATAAGATGTCGGCTACAGATACACAATACCAGGTTGTGAGTACGGAAGAGGAGAACGTCGATTTCTCCCTTCCGGAAGACCTGGCAACGGCCTGCAGAGCAAACCCTGCATGGCATACGGTGGTTAATGGACTCCAGAACGCGTGTGCGAATCTGCTCCACCGTACCCGGATCCTGAA
>JAQGAF010006504.1:0-10091 GCA_034687865.1 Kryphioiulus occultus | reverse complement strand
TTTGCATTGTTTTAAAAAAAAAATGAAATTTGCATTGTTTTAAAAAAAAAATGAAATTTGCATTGTTTTAAAAAAAATGCAACAATTCTTACTTTGGTAGTAAACGACGACAACTACGATGGATATGATGGCTAAAACTAGGAATGTGGCGCAGCAGGCGAGTTTGTGGCTTCGCTTGCAGTGCAGTTCGCACCATGGGATGTGCTCCTCTTCAGTGTTATCAGACAGGTCTGGAAAATCAACTTCATTCGTATTATTACTGTACAATTGTTGGAAAAAACATCACTTATAGCATTTGGAACCGATATAGACAGCCATGCACTGACCAACTTCGTGAGATGGAGGTGGTGATGACTTTGTTAGACGACGACCGGATTCTCTGTTTCTGTTGCGCCGTGGTGTTAGCGGACTTAACTTGTTCAGTTTGGTCATCTGAAAAGCAAATTTGTAATTGCATGTAATTAAAAAGTGTGAGTTTCCCAGCTCAGTAGAACATAAACAGTCTTTAAGTCAGACTTCTCTGAAACTATAATTTGCAATAAAAATGCATTTTTAATGCAGTTTCGTCATCTGAAAGTTAAAGGAAGAATATCATGTAAACACTTTAAAGTCAAACTTCCCAAAACCATAATTTGCAAAGAAATTACATTTTATACATTATACATGTTTGCATTATCTGCATTATCAGTATATTGAAGTACATGTATTTCATAAATAGCAGTTAAATTGCATTTGGAAATAGCTCAGCATATGCAGGATTTGAACCTCGCGACTCAAATGTATAAAAAAACAAAAGACTTTATGGTGATGAAAAAGTAATATTTTGCATGCATATTTTAAAAATGGGGCTAAACGAATAATACAGAAAGTAATCAAAACCAATGCAATGTGGTTTGCTAGTTGTTGTTTTTTCAGTAAGGTTTTTTCACATCGTTCTTGTTCATAAAAGTTTTTCTCAAATCGTTCGTTTTATAAAAGTTTTTCTCAAATTGTTCTTGTTTATGAAATTTCTTTTTTCAAATTCACGAAGAACGATTCGGTGATCATTTTTGGTTTTCCAACCAGTTATTTTTGCGCGTTTTTACTCACCGATAAACGAAGGTTCACCATAGGAATGCTAGAGGTACTCATTTTGAATCACGTTGAAATGTTTGAGCTTTTCGTAAATTCAAAAGTATGTTTTGGTTCGTTATGGCTTAGTTGTGAATTTCAATAAAAATGTCGAAGCCCAAACTGGACGTTGTTATACTGTCGATGAAAAAATCAGAATGGTTATTATGTCGATCCACGCAGGACTCGTTCGCCAGTGATTATGCCAAGGCCTTCGAACTAAATTTGCATAATTATTTAAAGGTTACTGTACTTTAGCCGAATATTTGCGAAATTCTTCAATTTTGCAATTTCAGTAATGCAGCTGATATTTTCCAAATTCAGGCGTTTATTGACGTTTCAAAGGAAAATGATTAATAACATCATTATTTTTCGCCAGGAAATTAATAATTAAGTCAGATTTTTGCGTAATTTTTAAATTTTAAAATGAAAATTTTTTTAATACTTTTTCGCGCCATTCATTCATATCTGTTGAATGTGACCGCGAGTCTCAACATGGCCTCCGTGTTTGTTTACTGCGTTTCCATGACAACGTCTAACAAACAGCAAGTGGGGAAAATTGGTATTCCAATATGGCGCCGTTATTGTTACATAGCGTTTCCATGGCAACGACGACTTTCGGCATCAGTTTTCGAATGCTAATACTACAAATTCTTTATTTCAGCATTCTGTTCTATAGAAGACCTGTCATTCTCAGAAAGTGTCCAAAAAGTGAGTTTCTGACAACAAAAAACCCTGTTTTTATTTATTTATTTTACGTTCATATTATCGTAATATCTGCCTTAATGTTTCATTTACGTCTTTCACACACAACTGTAAAATAGATCCAGTGATGTACAGTACGTATTTCCAACACATGTTATAATCCACGCATGTATTTTGATAGGTGTTTCTGATCTTGCTTGTTGGAAAAAGTGATTACTAAAATCGCTAAACCATGGCTGATGTCAACGATTTGGATCCCTCAGATAGTGCTTCGTTGTTCGAGCAGCAAGAGGTCAGAGCCTTCCTCAGGGAGAGGTTTCTGAAAGCTATGACCAAGCTTGTGGGACAGAAGGCAACGTTTGAAATGGCTGGAGACACTGTGGTCCGAGCTGAATTTGGAGGAATTGATTTCGACTTTCAAGAGGTTTTCGTCAAGGATTTGTGCACCCCCATAGGAGTTCAGCCGAATGCGTTGCTTCGGGCTTCCGACATAATAAGTATTGGATTTCAGATGTAGGTGACCGAACCCTTTCTAGCCTTTCTCATTTCTGAACGAGATGTCCCTTTAATGCTGTAAATAAAAATCTATATTGATGCCATAAGCTGGGCTCAAAGAAGGCTGTTAATTTTATGCCAGACGTTAATTGTAACAGTGATAAACCTGAATATACTCGGCCGATTCTTCTATTTTTCCACAATTAGCAACACAGATGCATCGTAACGATTTACCAAAGACTTTGTGGCTATTAGAGAGCAGAGAGCGAAAGTTACCTCCGAGAAAACTTTTGGGGCCAGTTTCGTAAATCCGAAAGTGAGTTACCAATGGTGTCAATTTCAGGGTTCCTGCTGACATGTTACCTGATTTTTTTTTTAAATAAGAAACGTGATGGATTTTATTCCAATTTTTTTATAAAAGATGATGACTAATCGATTGGCTGATGCAGGCTGTAAAGTGATTCCTATATTTCTTATATTTTTAAGGGGTTCCTATATAGTCCTATATTTTTATTAAAATTCCTATATTTTATTGCAGACTGCTGTGGCAAAGAAAAATATAACAGATACTGGCTAAAATTCATCATCTCAGATCTGGTTTTTTAAAAATTTCGCTTGCAGCACGCCTAAATTCATATTAAATCTATCATTTCTGCTTTTCTTTTAAAAAATTGCCCCCGACATTCTGTTGATTATTAATATTTCTAAAAATGTCTTAAAAATGCATTATGGTCGTCATTCGATTATTTACACACAGACAATTTAAAAAAAAAAGAAATCTGAAACCCACCATTTGTGGCTTAATTTTTGTAAAAAGTGCTATTTAAAATAAATTGCCTATGGCATTATCTTGAATATTAACATTCATAAGAATGTTTTTAAAAATGCATTATGGCTAGTTTTTTAAAAAAGAATTGCGTATGGCATTCTCAGTAGGCCTATTGTAGATGGGTTAAAAAAGTCTGCCATTCTAAAATTAAGTTGATTGTGGCAAAGTTTGAGAACCGCTGTTTATTTAATTCATGAAAATTTTAATTTTTTTGTGAAATATTTGTTGAAACAAAAGTCTCATATTTGCATGTTAAAAATTGCGTACCAACTGGCCACATGCCTTTGAGCAATTACAATTACAAAGTAGGAAACGCCCTAAACTGCAGTTATTTACTGATTTTTTTAGAAAAAAAATTGTATATTTTTCCTATATTCTTCCCAAGATTTTTCCTTTTTCCTATATTTTCCCAAGATTTATTTTCATTTTTCCTATATTTCCTATATAATTCGACCTCCGTACTGCTTTTCAGCCTGCTGATGCAAACTATCCAGTTTCCCTGACATTGTCACGAATTTTCACGAATTCCCTGACACTCTCATTTCCCTGACTTCCCAGAAAGTGGGAACTTTGCATTTGAGAAGCAAGAGCTATGGTACGAACATGAATTTCACATTTTGCAAGAAATTTCACATTATGAAAGATGATGGCAAATTAATTGGCTGACATTCTCACGAATTTTCGCGATTTGAAATTCCATGACGCTTCTTCATTTCCCTGACATATCCTGACTTTCCAGAAAATGGGAACCATGCATTTGATAAACAAGGGCGATGGTAATTACGTAGTTTCATATATTGCATGTACACGTAGGCTTAATTCGAAGTCAATATTTTTGACACAGTGGTGATCACGAAATTATTGAAGAATTGTTTGAGAGCAGTCAAAAATATTCTAAACAACTTGGCATATAACTCTTAGAAAAAATCACAGATAGCAAACTTTGTCAACTCTCAAATAGACACCGATCCGAATGCATAGCTAGATAAATTTATTTAAAATTTGAAGGTTTAAAAACGCTGATAAATGTAAATATATACATTGCGAGACAATTAGGCTTATGCACATTATTAGTCTTCCAGAATGGTCCTGACCACGGTGGTAATGGGATATTTTCTGAATCCCTTTATGATGGCTTGCAGGTCCTTGTTGTTTTGTCTAGAAAGGTCCTGGCTTATTCTCTCTGTATTAAATAAGAATGATTATTAATTAATAGTAATAAAACTAGAACGTATATCGAACTGCAAATAACATTTATGGCAGGGTATACAGGGTGTCTACTGAACTGTAGTTTCATTTTCCAGTATTTTCCAGTATAAAAATTAATTTTTTCCAGTATAAAAAAATAAAAATTGTTTAGTTCAATGACAATTTTTTTGTCAATTATACGCTCACCAGGGGGAGATACAGCATTTTTCGAGATCAAGGCGTGAAAAATGTAGTTAGAGGCCAAATATTAATAAACAATTTTTTTTTTGGTTTTACACAGATTTCCACAAATTTTTTTATTGAGATTAATAATTTAAAAGCGCGGCAGGCGAAATTTTTAGAATAACTTAATAACAAAAGATGAAATTTTTTGAAAACTAGATCCACTTGATTGGCTTTACCCAGATTTCCATTAATTTGTTTTATTTGGATTAATAATTTAAAAGCGCTGCAGACGAAATTTTTAGAGAAACTTAATATCAAATGATGAGATTTTTTTAACCATACCCACATGATTGGAGTCTGTAGGAGCCAACGAACTATTTCCATGGGCTATGTATCACACCGGGATCATTTACAAGTTAATTGCTGGCAGGGTGTCATGGCGTAGAATTTTTAGAGCATTTTTCAAAAAAATAAATTTTAAATTGAAAAATATCCAGTATCATGAAAAATTTCCAGTATTTTCCAGTATGAAAAACGATTTCCAGTATATTCCAGTACAGTAGACACCCTGGTATACCAAATCTCACCTGAGAGAGTAGCATGTACTTTGTCTGGAAAATCGCCGAGTAAAGTATACTTGAGATCGAACCATGCACCTCTCAACAAATCGATTTTGGTTTCTTGCGTAAAATACACTCTGACCAGATTGTAGGTTGCCGTATTCGTGATCTTCAACATTGTGGGGTAACGAGCCTGTTTTATGATAACATTAATTTTTTTTTGAATTTATAATGTGAACGGCAGTGTTTCCCCGAGCCCCGACATCTCACCTTTGCCCGTAAGACCTGTCCCATCCTTTTAGCCAAGAATTCCAAGAACCGATGAACGTCTTCGACAGCCTTTGTGGGATTTGTGTAAGGAGCATTTCTAAGAATGGCCCCCGTGGGCAGGTAATGAGGCAGAGAGTGGCTGAAGACATTCCAGGTACCGTCCAACGAGCGCTCGATTTTCACGAAATATTCGCAGTACGTCGTGTTCTTGTACTGTATGTTGAAATTTACGTGGATTTCGTTGTCTCCTGTTTTCGATGCTCGCACTCCTGAAATTGCAAATTACACATCTAATGCTTGTTACGAAAGTTTGAAATTAACTCAAATTTCATTTTATAAGCACCTGTCAATTCGTTCATCTGACGAAGAATGGTTTTCGAAGCTTTGCCTGGAGATGCTGTGGAGTGGTCAAGGAGATCCTTCATGGCTAGTTTCTTGCGGTTTCTGCGAATGGTAAACGACAATACCCACTTTTAACAATGACATAAGTGTGAAGCTGACCATTCTATAACAATTTCACGAGCAAGATCAATTCGTGCACTTTTGAAGTTATTTCGTTTTCTACTGCAAGCGAACAGATCAAAAGTGCTGAAGAATTCGGTAAACCATTCATGTATTTGTCATTATTTTCGACTGTGATCTGAAGTCATGAATTTAGCTAAAGAAAATCAGGCAGAGATCTTTCTCATTTTTTTTAGCTAAATTCATGACTTCATAACAATTCAGAAAGAAATCTTTCTGGTTTTTTTAGCGAAATTTGTTGCCTCAATAGCTAACATAACAAAACACATGAATTTAGCAAAAGAAAATCAGAAAGCGGTCTTTCTCATTTTTAGCTAAATTCATGACTTCATAACATTTCAGAAAGAAATATTTCTGCTTTTTTTTTATCTACATGCAAATTTCTTGCCACAACAGATCCCAAAACAAATGTCATGAATTTAGCTAAAGAAAATCAGAAAGAGATCTTTCTAATTTTTTAGCTAAATTCCTTGCCATAACAGATCCCAAAACAAAACACATGAATTTTGCTAAAGAACATCAGAAAGAGATCTTCCTCATTTTTAGCTAAATTCATGACTTCATATCATATCAAAAACGAATCTCTCTGTTTTCTTTAGCTAGATTTCTTGCCACAACAGATACCACAACAAAGTCATGAATTTAGCGAAAGAAAATCAGGTAGAGATCTTTATTTTTTAATGGCAAAATGATGGCACAAAGGCTTATGACTTTATGACTTATTACCAAAGATAATTATTATAATACATCGATAACAAGTGAAAGAAAAGTAGAGTCCAATGCAATGCAGTGACAGTTGACCACGTTGACAACTTACCAAAGGGCAAAACAAAAGTTGTGCAACTTTTTCGGCGATCTTCTTCAAGCAATATAGCTCAAGAAACTCGTAGCCAAACTCTTGAAAAATCACAACAATTCACTCGAAATACAGGAAAATTATTTCTATTTTGGCGGCTTACATTACCCAAAACTGCGAATTTTGAACGTCGCAGTATAGTAAATTGGAAATTTACGGAGTCCTAGACGAGTAACCCACACAGGTTATTAAAAACCTCGCTATATTTCAAGTTAACATGAACCTGCCAGTTTCAAAACTTTCGGAAATATGAGAAAACTATAGCTGGTAAGCTGCATAGCCGGCTATTCACAAAGCGAGAAAATCAACGAACTAAAGAGAAAACAAATGCCACAATTTTATTGTCAGGTTTCGTAAACTTAGGGACACTAACAGACTCCGTAATTAACCCTTTTACCATGTCATGTAGCAGTGCTGCCAACTCCGCAATTTTCCATAGATTTAATTTCCTAGCTTAAAATTTTTGCTCGCTGCTGGTTGCGTTTTTCTGGATGCTAATTTCCGCCAACCAGCTATTTTTTGGCTCTCGAGGTTTTCCAACTTAATTTAAAATTTAATTTACTTAATTACTTTAGACAATTGATTCGGAATCATGTTCGGAACTTATCGGCTAGGGGAAAGTTGTAATTTGTCAGATTGATCTGACAACATTGTCGTACAAGTTCTTTTTCTGCTCAAGATGGCGGCTGAGGTGGTGAGTGTCTATGTGTTGATTATTTAAAATCCAATTGCATCCATATATTTCTGAATGAATCGATAGATTTTTTATATCTTAGAAAGACGAGAGGGTGTCTGACTATCGATATATAACTTAATTTGCATTGACGGATGACCTATATTCGTTGTTACTCTTATGAAATTGTCTTGCATAAAAGCCTCGTTGATTCTTGTAATTGATCTATGTTGTGGTGAATATTGGCTGCTTGTTGCTATTGTGTGCAGTTAAATTTTGTCCAAACTGTGGTAAACCACTTCCTATCTATAAGTTCGTTTCCACCGAAACGTACGTGCAACGACATTCTCACAACGTGGACATGTCGGTGTTTTTGAGTACCCGTATGTTGTCAGAACATGTTCAAAAGTGATTTTTTTCTTGTTTCTTTGGTTTAGACAACGAGAAAGAAGCGGGGTTACATCAAGAAGATCAAGAAGGATCAGGACAAAAACCCGATGCGAGAGCTTCGCATTCGGAAATTGTGCCTCAATATTTGCGTCGGCGAGAGCGGAGATAGGCTTACGAGAGCAGCAAAGGTGTTGGAGCAATTGACTGGACAACAACCAGTTTTCTCAAAAGGTAATGTATAATATGTCCAAATGATAAGTTTTGCATGCACCTATGAGTTTTTGTTAACATTTAAGTATCTAGGAATTTACTTCGTTGGCTTGCCAAGGTATACGCCATTATCAATATAGGAATGCCAATGCTTGAGTAAAAACATTGCTTATGTTCAAGGACAATTTTTTTCTTGGAAAAATTAACATTTTAAAGTGGGAAAGTAATGAGATTTAATGTTACAAAAGCTGTGGAACCCTGTTGTTCTTTTATTGATAACACTATTTAAAACGACTTAAGACCTTTACTAAAAGACATAAGTGCTTAAGACCTTTACTAAAAGACATAAGTTATTCTTAGTCCTAGAAGAGTTTTATGAAAATCAATGACTTATTTTGAAATGCATGGAAATTCCTGGACCCATTGGAACACTTCACTCTTACTGTATGCTTACATCTAAGAAAGTAAACTTGCACATTTGGCCAGAGAACTGACCACTCCATGGTCCTGTACTCTGTTAAAAATACGTTAAACTGTGCTAAAATAAATCCGTTACCCTGCAACTCGGATCCACCAAATATACTGGGTTCGTTACTTGGGGACGGTACAATTTACAGCAGCACAGTCTTCGAATAAGCGTTGTCCTGCCTTATTTAATGCGTCGACCTGTTTTGTTAACATTGTGCACAAGCCTGACCATTGCGTATCTTTTTCCAGCCAGGTACACTGTGAGGTCATTCGGCATTCGTCGTAACGAAAAAATTGCTGTCCACTGCACGGTGCGTGGCCCTAAAGCAGAGGAAATTTTGGAAAGAGGTTTAAAAGTAAGTTAAACGTGTTAGTTGCACGTAGGTTAATTATGGTAGTTGCACTTTTGGCCGGAGAACCTGCCTCTCCACGGTCTGGTTCTCCGTTAAAAAATACGTTAAACTGTGCTAAAGTAAATCCCTCACCCTGCAACTCGGATTCACAAAAACTACTGAATTCGTTACTTGGGGACGGTACAGTTTTACTAGCGCAATTTTCAGAAATGTTTTGCCATGCTGACGTCTTGTGCTGCATTTGCGAACAGACTGCTAAAATCACTTCATGAAACAATCCCTAGGTACGTGAGTACGAATTGCGCAAGGACAACTTTTCGGACACCGGCAACTTTGGTTTCGGTATCCAGGAACACATCGATTTAGGTATCAAGTACGATCCGAGCATCGGTATCTATGGGTTGGATTTCTACATCGTCCTCGGGCGGCCAGGTTTCAATGTAGCCCACAGGAAAGCCAAGCAGGGCAAAGTTGGCGCAAACCATCGCCTAACCAAGGAAGATGCCATGAAGTGGTTTCAACAAAAAGTAAGAGAATTTGCAGAATTTTGATTACAAGAGAGTTATCACCGAAGTAACATCAGTAAAATCAGTGAACAGAAGTTCACTGACTTTATCTTGTTTTGTCCACTCTATTCCTCCTTTTACTAACGTTCTTTCTTCTTCTTTTCAGTATGATGGAGTTATTTTGCCAGGGAAGAGTTCGAAGTGAGGTGCTTGCTGTGCGAAGTATATTCCATTTAATATTTGAAAATAAAAACTGAAAAGTAAATTGTGCTCATGAAAGTTGCTTTTCGTCGCGGAATGATAGTCGTTGCAGTGTTATTTATCTTTTGAGAATGCGATTTGAATCATTTTGATCTCAAATTAATCGAGGGGTGAATAACTTTTACTTCTGGGATTTTATGGGACTTCAAGGATTTCAGTGAGAGTTCAAGGAACTCAATAAAGTTCAAAGGCTTCAATTGATCGTTAAGGAATTCAGTAGGAGTAAAAAAACTTCATGGAAGTCTGGAAGTACTTGAAGTCAGGCTGAAGTCTGCAATCTGTGAATTAGGCTGGAGTTGTAGTCATGTCTTGAACTTAGTCCTAGACTTTAAGGTATCAAGTTTTGAGGACTCAAGACTTTGAGGTCTCAAGACTTTGAGGTATCAAATTAGCCAACATGTAGTAACTTAACGAGATTAGAACCCCTCGAATTCATGTGTATGTACCGATACAGGTTTCCACTTTCTGAGAAGTTGTCCTTTTTTTGTTAAAAAGTTGAGAAAAATATC
>JAQGAF010006503.1:0-10093 GCA_034687865.1 Kryphioiulus occultus | reverse complement strand
AATAACAACTGAGCAATAACAATGATAAATAACAATTGATATTAAATGAACAATTAATACCAATTGCTGTCATTAAATCTATTGATTGAATTGTTAAACAATTCTAATTTACATTTAACCAATTGATATGAATTTATTTAACCAATTGATATTTTTACTTGGGTAATGTTGTTTGCAGCAAATGTAAAATGAAACACTGCCTTAATTCCAGTTTTTGAGAGTTAAAACAGATTAAAACCACGTTGGGGTTCACTGCAGTGCTTAGCTTCTAAGCGGGGATGCCTTAAAACAATTTTACAATGCATGCTTAAGATACTTAGACTGTGATGATTTTCCTATATCTTAAAGTGTTAAACCAAATTGAGGTTTCCAATTGCTTTAGTATCAAAATCCCTTGACTTTTCCATGTTGCAAATTTTATTTTTCATAGTAAAATATGAGCTTGCCCTCCCACATGAAAAGGAAATGCATTTTAAATGCATTTTGAAATGCATTGCAAATTGGGAAATGTATTAAAAATGTATTTTGCGGCATGACATTCACAGCAAAAACATTTCTAAATGCATACAGCAATGTATTTTAGTAATGTATTACGAAAAACATCAGTTTCATTCAATTCAATGCAGTACCAATAACTTTTGTAAGTATGTAGTTTCGAATAAACTGTCAATATACAATAACCAAGAAATAAACAAGTCAATATATTTTATAAGGCATTAGCAAAATGCATTTTTGCTTACATTACGAAATGTGTTTCGTGTTGCCATAAAAACGACCAATGCATTTGCAGTATTTTTTGAAATTCTGAATGCATTTCACAATGCATTTGAATTGCATTTCCTTTCCTAGTGGGTAATTTCGAAACGAGTACAACCTTTTAGAAATTTGTAAAAAGTAATTGTATGAAATTATCTGTTCATGCAGCAATTGATTTTTCGTGGAAATAATATTTGCACTTAATCATTATTTTTGCAAAACATTTCTTCATATTGCAGAAATAAATTCTCATTGATTTCTATTAAGATAACTTGCCATGTAATACACTTTAGGGACATAAGACTGGTGTGTTTTTATAATGCGTATTTTTGCGATGAAAAGATATTTTTTCGGGTGTATTATTGGCATGAATGAAAGTGGGATTTTATTTGACGAAATCGCCATAATATCAAAATTGTCGTATGCAAAAAAAATTATAAATGGAAAAAAACATGGTTCAGATGCAAAAAATCCTCATGTAATTTCAATGTAATTTGTAATTAACAATATCTATGTTGTTGAATTGAAAAAATAAATTTTCATATACATGTAATTTCCATCAAGATAACTAGCCATCTAACAGTTTTAGGTCCATAAGACAGTAGTGTATGTTTACAATGAATGTTAATACGTGAGTTTAATTTGTTCTAATTATAAAATGTGTTCTAATTATAAAATTGCTTAACAAAATTGTGCTTTTATGTAACGATATCACCATAATATCGAAATTTTCAAATGCAAAAAAACAATATCAGTCCGGATTAATATTTTAACTTAAATCAGGATTTCGTCTATGATCCATGAGATTCAATATGAAATAGTTGGAATAACATACGAAACTGTTCGTATATTTTTATTATTATTTTATCTTCGTAAAGGGTTTTATATTTTCAACTGATAAAAGTCTTTTAATCTTTTAAGATTGTCTGCTATCAAAAGAGCCAACTCTTGTTCGTCTGTCATTAGCTGTAGGAGTAGGGACATTAATGATTACTGGGTTGTAAAATTTGGATCAAAATCTCCCAATTCCTCCACCCAAAACGTGTTGCAAGACCGTAAACCCTTTTGGGCAATTTCGCTGGAAATTCAATCAAAATTAATTAGGAAGAGACAGAGAGGAGGCTTTTGCAAATGCCTTTGAGGGAAATTTGGGTTTGGTCCATTATCAACAAATGACTATGACAAAAATGAAATTAAGTACACTGACGAGCCAACAGGTGAGTTGCCAACATCGTTAATGACTTTCTGGGTCGTTGTTTGCATCAACACAAGCAGATTATTTGGGTTTAAACCTGGAGGTTAATCCTCCCTTAGCACCATGGGTGCTTTCTTTACAGTAATTCGTGTTTTTGTCATTTTTCTAACCACATTTTTAATCCTGCTTTTATCACTGCCCTATTTGTCATGCCACATTGAGATAATTTAAGTAAAAAACGTTGCTTAATAGTTGTCAAAAGCAGTCGTTGGATGGTGTCACCATCCACCTTCAAAAATGTATTGTATATCACAACAATATTGAAGATGTTGTGGTTGACAAAATAGGGTTGAAAGAATCTTACGACATGGAATAGTTTTTGGCCATGCAGCAGAAAATCACATGAATAGACTACAACAAATTCAAAATGAAATAATCAGCATTCTGTTTCAAATACCTCATAATTCAAAACCATGTTAATTTTATGAAATTTTGAAAGGTCAAAAAATTGAGAGACTACCTATCAACGCTATTAAGACAAAACAACATACAGATTCTCAGTTCCATTAAAAAAAACGATTATGGTAAATTTTTGCACTCACATGATATTCCAAAAGTCTTCAATAAAATGCCAGAATGTCTCTTCACTATTAAATCACAAAATAAATTTAAGAGATCTAAAACTACTTCATTGACAATTGAATAAAAAGTAATAATCATATAATATTAACAAATACAAGTTTGTATCATATTCAGTGATTTTAACATTTCATTTATTTTCATTGATTTCATTGATTCTAACTTATGTTACAGTTATTTGATGTAAAACCATTCTTCATAAATGTAATATATTATGTATCTACATGTATATTACTATTTTAAACTTAAGTTGGGCTGGGCCAAAATTATCTCAGGTAACTGTTTTGGTCAACAGAAATCAGCCAGATGCTGTGGTTTTGTATGCTGGAATTTCTAAGGTGGTTTAATCTTCGTTATGTTAAGCCAACATTTTGTCACATTTTGTGGTCTTGGAAACAGGAGTCTCCCACAACAGTCTTGAAGGATTTGAGATGTGACAACAGAATTCTGGCAGATCTATGGTTTTGACCACAGGTGTTGTGGTTTTGACATCTTGGATCTACTGGGTTCTGTGGTTTTGTTTCTTTCTTTTCACTAAATCCATTAGATAACATGTATGTCGTGCATCAGTTTCTGTGGTTTGGACCAACTTAAGAAGGATTCTGAAGGATATCAAAGTTCCATAGCTTCTACTACTTCAGTCCAACAAACTTACTGAATACTAACATCATCATGTTTTATTTTTTTTCAGGTGTCCCGTGACGGTGAGGGTCCATCACCTCTCCGGTCCGCCTGGAACCACTCTCCGGTCTGTTTGCACCAATCGGCCACTAATTTGGCAGTGCCCAACAATGGCGTTTCCATGCCCCAGAGCCTGTCCTTTCAGTCGCTGCATTCTACCAGCATCCAATACAGGTGATTACATTATTATTCCACAAAAGACATTGTTATATTCTGTGTAAAACATACTTCTTGAAGAGGTCACTTCTGGACAACTTGAAGCTGAATTGCTTTACTGCATACAAGTAAGCTATGCAATAAAAGCTAAATGGCTTCCCCTCACATTCTTGCACTCATTCGTCGTGTTATCACCTAGTGCAAAACTTTGCAAAAAGTTTGTTGAGCCTATCTCTAACCGTTCTTGAGTTAGGTCACCGAAAACTGCACTTAATTGATGCTTAACCGTGCCGTTAAGCCTCCCATGGTATGCTTAGCCACAGTTTAAGACCATTTTGTAATTTCGAAAGGTTTTGTGTTTCTCATACGGTTTTTATGCAGGGCTTGCTTACCTAACTCAAATAAGGTTACGGATAAGTCTCTTCTGCCAGTTATCGCAAGTAAACTATGCGGTGAAAGCAGCCCCGTAGCGCAAAACCCTTCTCTTTGGAATATCTCTCGCAATTATTTAAATAGTTTCACGTTCTTGCACCCATTCGTCGTGTTATCACCTGATGCAAAACTTTGCAAAAAGTTGGTTGAGCCTATCTCTTACCATTCTTGATTTAGATCACCGTAAATCGCACTTAACCAATGCTTAACCGTGCCGTTAAGCCTCCCATGGTATGCTTGGCCACAGTTTAAGACCATTTTGTAATTTCGAAAGGTGTTGTGTTTCTCATACGGTTTTTATGCAGTGCTTGCTTACCTAACTCAAATAAGGTTATGGATAAGTCTCTTCTGCCAGTAATCGCAAGTAAACTATGCGGTGAAAGCAGCCCCGTAGCGCAAAACCCTTCTAGGAATATCTCTCGTAATTATTTAAATATTTTGGCGTTCTTGTAACCATTCTTCGTGTTATCACCTGATGCAAAACTTTGCAAAAAGTTGGTTGAGCCTATCTCTAACCGTTCTTGAGCTAGGGCACCGTAAACCGCACTTAACCGATGCTTAACCGCACCGTTAAGCCTCCCGTGGTACGCTTAGCGTCGTTGAAAACCAATTTTGTAATTTCGGTTAGGCAGGTTTAACAGTTAGTTCAAATAAGTTTACGGATAAGTCTCCTCTGCCTGTAACTCGTCAGCCATTGATCGCGCACATGCCGCTTTTTGGCGAATATTAAATATTTATACGGATCGTATTATATTTTGATAAAGAAATTGCCCGGGGAACAATATGCGTGGGGGTCTCGCATTCTCTTCGATTTGATCTATTTCATGTCAGGTTGCCGGCTTCGTTGGAGCGAGCAAAAAACTTATCTTCTCGAAACGCAAATTTCGTGCATAAACCCACCCGTGGTATTGATCGCAACCATGTTTGCCCCGTATGTTCACTTGATAAAAAGAACACACACACACAGATGAAAAAATTTCAAAAAGCAAAAATCCATACTGCGTATTATCCGGAAGCGAAGTTTGCGCTCCGAAGCGCTTTAACTTAATGCACGTTCGGTAACAACCCGCAACGCCATCTGTGATGCGTTTAATGCAACTAGTGAATTTCAATGCAAAATGGCGACCTGAGATGACCTTTTGAGTCATTTTGGGTCCTTTTGGCAGTGAGCAAACGTGTGGAAGTTTGCAGCTCCATCTGTGATGCATTCTGGGCAACCGTCGGAAAATATTGCGATGAAATTGTAAAACTGTAACACTGATGAACTGAGTATTATAATCCAAAAACCATCAATGGTATGTAATAATTCAAAATTCCAGCACATCTATGACAATGTGCAAAAACATAAAACTGATAAAATTTCAGCGCCATCTATGAGAGAATATGTGCAGCTAATAAACCTTGAGTCTAACAACAGGTCATTTTATAATAATGCTCTGCAAAACTAAAATTGACATGCAATACTGGATTAGGATTAGTGGTTATTTATTAAAGCTGAGGTTCATGTATGCCTGCTCCATATTGAACATAACCCTTTTTACTTCTATTTGAAGGTGTATTTTTAGAGGAACTAATTTGGCCTCTTTATCGATTTTATGTCAAATTCTTTCATCTTTAACGAAAGGAAAATTGATGTGAACCCACGTACAGTATTTATAAGGTGAAGTTATATTTCCGGATAAAAAAAACCGCTCGAAATTCACTAAGTAACGTTTCAAAAAATCATTTATATTTCAAAAACTTTACCTCAAGTCGTGACTTAAGAGAAAATTAAAGTACACTAAAAATTCACGTACATATAACTGTAATTTGGAGTTAACTTTCCGAATTTCTTTAACAATTCAAACGAAAATCAATTAAGATCATTAGCATTAAGTCATCATGCTTGGTTTATTAGTCGTTAAAGTCCTTGTAAGCTCGTTGATTGAAATTTAGATACTTAAGTCATTGATAGTAATTAAATGAGCACCAGGGTCATTAATTTTTATGACTTTGAATTTTACTACTTTTCAACGCTTAAACCAAAGTGCTTTACAAACAAAAAATAATAGTGCTCATAAAATGTTTTTTTTATTTTCGTGCATGGTGAAATGAAAAAAAAATTCAAAATTCACATAATTTGGAGATCAACTAACCAAAATCCTTTAACATTTCAAACGAAACAAATTACTTAAGATCACCATTAGGTCAACATGAACACTTAGTCTTTAAGTAGTTTCATTTATTTTATTTATTTTATGACTTTAGTTTATTCATTGAAAACTAGTGAAATTCAAAGCCAAAATATATTCATGCTCATAGTTTTTCTTATTATGCCTACTAAAATTTAGATTTTTACTGAATTGTTTATTTTATGACTTCAGTTTAGCCATTGAAAAGTAGTGAAATTTAGTGTTTTACAAGTCAAAATATATTCATGCTCAGTCTTTTCTCATTATGCCTACTGAAATTTACACATTTTCCTGAATTAAACTTTTTTAGATGAAATAAAACTCAATGAGCTAAGTCATTAAAGTTGTTTTTAATTCATTTAAAATATTCATTTCAATTTTCACTACCAATGACAAGTCAGCGATTTTAAAACAACTATAATGACTTAGCTTGTTATGTTTTAATTCATTTAAAAAACTATAATTCAGGAAAAATCTGTCTAAATTCCAGTAGGTGTAATAAGAAAAGAAACGTTATGAGCATGAATATATTTTGGTTTGTAAGCTGTTTTAAAATCATTGACTTTTCATTACCAATGACTTGCTCCTCGAAACATTTCATTTGATTTACATGACGTCATCCAAAACTTACCAAATGCATGTTTTATAATCTGTACATGTAATCCTTTCAAACATCAATCCTGATTTTAGATTCAGTGCCTTTTTCGTATCAATAATTGAGGGAATTATTTGATATCCCTCCTCTGGAGAGGCATCACACGCTCGCCATGACGTCATTTGACTTCTTGGTGACGTATGTGACATGCTGATGACGTCATAGGTTAACGACGCCTGGGGCAACTGGGAACACCTTCATGACCTAGTGGTGCATCATGGGAAGGCTGGCTGTTTGCTGCGCCTCATTGAACACCATTTCCAAATGCAAGACCCCAAAAAAGCCCCAACTTTTTGCTGATAGGGCCATAAAATACATCACAAAAAAATGGAGTCAGTTGTCATGGCAACGTGTGGTCGTTTGCGTGTCTTCGTGACATGGGATCAGGATCCGGGACCATTCGCGTGTTTGCAACCGGAAGTGGCATTAGGAGGCCATTTTTTTCATTATTTTCCTGTCATTGCACCCTCCAGGTGCCTTTCGTTTGATTTCCGGTTGATTTTTTTCAATTGAAGCTAGGATTTTATTTGACCACTATTGCTTTTAAGAGGTTGGGAAAATGGTCACACGATGGCAGCACTGGTCGACTGGTCTTCAAACGTCCAGCCATCTTGGATGGCAGCCATCTCTGACTGATGTACAAGTTTGTTCAAATTGAAATTCCCAGTGACATCGTAGCCACTGGTGTTTAATGCATGTCTAATGCGCGTTGGTAAATTCGGTTTAACTTGTTGAATTTCCTGATTTCCCTAAAGTAAAAGTCTATTGGTTTTCTTGACTTTGACGAAGAGCTTCCAAATTGTTCCCCATTGTTGACTGTAGTACTAAAACGTGCATGGCAGTCACTCCATCTTTTACTCAGTACAAACAATTTCTCGATAACTACCAAACTTGGTACTTTAAGCTGGTTTCAAGCGCAACAGTTGGTATTTGTCTAGATCACAGATGAATCTTTCACGAGTTCGCCTGTTTTGAAGATTACAAGTTTTACTCCGATATTTACTTGTTTTTCAATGACACCTGCTTGATTTTCAATGGCAGTTACTTGTTTTCCAATGGCAGTTGTTTTCAAAGACAACGACTTTTTTAATTGGTGAACTCTTTTAAACGATTTACATGTTTTAAGACAACTTTTTCGAGGATCTCTCAATGAAGTTTGCCATGTGTGTTTTGTGCATCAATAAATTTGTCTAGATCACAGATGAGTCTTTCACAAGTTCACTTGTTTTGAAGATTAATTACCAGTTATACTCCGATATTTACTTGTTTTTCAATGTGAGCTGTTTTCAAAGACCGTTACTCGGTTTTCAACGACAGTTAATTGGTTTTCAACGTCAGTTGTTTTTAAAGACAACGACTGTTTTTTAATTGGGTAACTCTTTTAAACCCCTGCGTGGTAACTAACTAAATAGAAGTCATTGGTGTTTGAATGGTTGTGTTTAAAATATTCGTTTTTAAGTTTATTTTTATAAGATGAGCATTCAAAATCAACCACGTGTTATTCAGTTTTTGAAAAACAAGTAACTGTCATTGAACATCAATAAAATGCCATTGAAGAACAAGTAAATGTCGGAGTGAAACTGGCAAATTTTCAAACAGAAACTTGTTGAAAGTACCCTCTGTGATTTAGACAGATTCATTGACGTGCCACAAACTCAACGCAAATTTCATTGAGAGATCCTCGAAAAAGTTGTCTTAGAACATGTAAATCGTTTAAAAGAGTTAACCAATTAAAAAACTGACGTTGTCTTTTAAAAACAACTGCCGTTGAAAACCAATTAACTGTCATTGAAAAACAAGTAAATATCGGAGTAAAACTGGTAATCTTCAATACAGGCGAATTTGTGAAAGACTCATCTGTGATCTAGACCCATTTTTTGATGTGCAAAAAACACATGACAAACTTCATTGAGAGATTTGTGAAAAACTTGTCTTAGAACATGTAAATCGCCGAAAGGAGTAAACAGTCATGGACATTGATAGTCATTTGAAAGGCATTGTGAATCTTGTAAATAATTGTAATCATTGTAAATCTTAGAAGAAAAAAAACGGGAAGTAGTTGCAAGACTAATTGACTAAAAATTAAGAAAAATATTGGTAAACATTACACCAATGTGCCTTTTAGATGGTTTCCTGCTGCTGACGTTTGTGCATTAGGCGTATTGTCGTGGATGTTCTCCGGGCCATCAGTCACCAGAGGTTCAACCATTTTGTCTTTCTTGTCACAGACATTGCATGGTCATTGGGTGATTTTGGAAATTGGTCATTGAGTGACTTTAGACATTGGTCATTGGATGACTGGAAATTGGCCATTGGGTGACTTTGGTCATTGGTCATTGAGTGACTTTAGACATTGGTCATTGGTCATTGGGTGACTTTAGACATTGGTCAATGGATGACTTTAGGCATTGGTCAATGGGATGACTTTAGACATTGGTCATTGGGTGCCTTTACACATTGGTCATAGGTTGACTTTACACGTTGGATATACACCTTTTCTCACGTTTTCCTTTTCTTCTTCCTTCTTAGCCGGGCGTCTTCCATCAACGACCTGTCCTTCGAGGCCGACCAGCTGGAGCGTTCCATCCGGCAGAACGACTCTTCGTTCGTCAAGCGGATGCTGGAGATCCACCACGGCAAGTTCAACGTGAACCTCCACGGCAGCCTTCTGGACAAGAGCAGCTGCGACACCCACAGCCAGTGCATCAGCCAAGAGGTTGAGATCCTCCTCCGCAAGAGCCAGACGCTGATCGACCGGCTGGGTCAGCGGCAGGAGAGCGTGTCCACCGACCAAGAAGTTCCTGCCATCTTCAGCAACGCCCTGCACTTTGCCATCGAGCACGAAGCCGTGGACGTCATCCGGATGTTGCTCAAGTACGGCGTTGAGCCCAACGAAGGTGGCACCGGTGCCGTAGGTCAGGATGCCGGTCAACGGGGCAGCTTCTACTCGTTGGGCTCAAGCTCTGTGGCTTCTGAAGAGGGTGACAAGGGCAGGAAGGCATCTCTGCAACTGCTCACTCCCCGCTACTCCAAGCTGTTGGCCAACGACAGCGTGGAGTCTTCTGGACACTCTTCGGCATCGCCCAGGCCAGCTCTGTGCCTGCACTGTGATCTGCCCCTGGAGAAGAGGACGGTGCGCCACGATTCCTCTGGAAAGCCCGTCTCCTTCTCTGATGAATACACCCGTGAGTGCCTCTACACGTTGCCGGCCCTATTCTTGGCCGTGGCCTACCGCAACAGCGAAGCGGTCTACCTGCTAGCCAAGGTGAATCAATGGTTCATTCACTGTCTATTAATGATTGTTGGGATACTGGGTACCCTTACAAAAATTTTAGGTATAACTTTGGTTAATTTCTAGTATCTAGTAGGTATCAAGGTATTTTTATGTGTATTATTAGTGTACACGAT
>JAQGAF010006502.1:0-10096 GCA_034687865.1 Kryphioiulus occultus | reverse complement strand
GTGGGATTTCAGCAACTCCAGTGGGATTTCAGCAACTCCAGTGGGATTTCAGCAACTCCAGTGGGATTTCAGCAACTCCAGTGGGATTTCAGCAACTGCAGTGGGATTTCAGCAACTCCAGTGGGACTTCAGCAACTCCAGTGGGACTTCAGCAACTCAAGTGGGACTTCAGCAACTCAAGTGGGACTTCAGCAACTCAAGTGGGACTTCAGCAACTCAAGTGGGACTTCAATATACATGCACACTCGATTTTACAAGTAGTCACCCCCTCGTTGCTATAAACCCCCATGTACTAGGTTAAATTAACCTCACACATTCCAAGTTCTTTGTAGAAGTAGAACAGCAAACCAGAAAACTTTAAAAAAATCCGATGCCATCACTCTTTGATGCTGTGAGTTACTCTCCAGAATTGTGGCCAGAAAACCTCATCCATCGCAAAACCAACGCGATATGCTGAGAGTGGGCTAGCGGTAATTCCAGCAAAGTAATGGCCCTTGAATTGCTCAAAAGTGCTGCCATAAAGATGGGCATCGCTCCGAAGGAGTCCCCAGACGCCACCTTTTGGCAAATTCGAATCCATTGGTGTGCCACAGGTCAGCAAGATCCTGAGTTTCCATTGACTGGGGCTGTTGTTTACAGCGTGTCGACCAATCATCTTGCAACTCCTTGGGGAGCTGATGGGCGAGAGAACCCAATATGGATCATAATCTCCATCATGCTCTATGCCAACGACCTGAATAGGTCCCTGATGGGTGATCAGTGGATCAACCACCGCAGGTGGCGCTGCTGGGAGCTGATGAAGTGCCCAAAAACGGAATGGAAATGAGCAGAAAATGAAATTTAGTGTACTCCAACCTTTCCTAGTGTGACTATTTACTTCCGATTAACTGAGGCTGCAAATATGAGCTGTGAATTTGCATATCATCAGCAAGTCCATAATGGACTGTCAGATGACCACCAAGCACGACCGATGGCGTCGATACCATTGTAGTCGAAATTGTTGCCACTTGCTGCGTATAGGTGGCAGCATCACAGGCCTCATCTCAAGGTGAAGCCAAAATGGGGTGCAAAGACGTCTATATGCACTTTTGTAAGAACGATTTTGAACTCTCCAAAGTAGAGATTCTGATTCTGGCAAAGAATATCATAGGCCATTGATCGTTGGAAAGTCTCAGCAACTGCCCCGAGTTGACCGCAGTCGAATCCGATTCGAGTCTCTCCCAATCGCAGAAAACGCCTCCGAGTGCTGACCAGTGGAGCGAAAGCTCTGGCCAACAATGTAAAAAAGAACAAAAAAAAATAGCTGAGAAATCGGGAAAAAGATGATTTATTTGTTGTTGACGCCTGGCGTCCAACTCCATTTCCTGAAGATAAACTGCGTTGATGAGCGATGATGTGGCCAGCAGCCACTGACCGGGGAGATTTACCATATCTCTGAAGGCAGCCTCGTCATTGAGATACATTTTGCTTTTGATGTCATGATGTCAACATAGGTTTTTTTGGTTGAAACGTTGATTCTGGGCATTTGACCCTGCAAAGTGGTGGCATAAAAACAGATTGCAAGGTGGTTACAGAAAAACTACAGTAGAACCTCTTTAAGTGCACCACCCAAGGGACTGTCTCAAACTGGTCAACATATGGAACGAGGCTTGTACTGACACAGGATTTTAATTTCGTGAAATGCATGCACTTACATTTTACAGTAATCATTCAATAATGCGGTACATCACATGTATTGCTAATGTGCTGCAAATTTATTCAGCAATTACAAGTACTATCTAGTAGTACTGGGATTTTAACGCAGGAACACTGCAAGGTACACTGTACTTTTAAGGTAAGGTAACCGGTAAGGTTAGAAAGCATATCCAGACAATTATCCTACCTGTTGTGGCAATAAACAGCACAAATCTCGAATCAAATTCTGCGACGTTTTATTTTTAAGGAGTGCAAAATGAACTCTTGTACCTCTATACAGTTCCTGTTCAGGGGTGTATAGTATAAGTTTTGCAATCAGCCAATTAACTAATCATCCATGACTTTACATGTTGAGACCATGCTCAACATGCAGAGAGTTAATTGCTATTGTGTGTCATAGTCCAAGTGGTCAACATACAACATACAGAGGTGCAGGTGATCAAAATGCAGAGGTCATCTTCCATTGAGTTAATGTGGTGACCGTCCAGACCGTTAAAATGTGGTCGACATGGGGAAGTGGTCAACTTTGGAAGTGCTACTGTAATTGCAAAGTGGAAGGCAATAATTTAATTGTTGAATTCTAGTCATCTGATCCTGCAAAGTGGTTGCAAAAAAAACTAATTGCAAGGTGGTTGCAGAAAAACTATTTGCATAGTGATGGCAGCAAAAATAATTGCAAAGTAGTTGCGGAAAAATTTCCTTGAAAAGGAAAAACATTGTCAATCAATGCAAGCAGCTTACTACTAACTGGCAACCAATATAAAGTTATTGCCTACTAAATTATAGCAATTTTTATCAGAACTGAATGGCTGAAACCAAACTTCAAGTAGTTGCAAACTGGTTGTTTTAAAAGCAATATTACAAATTTACACTCATTCTTGCAATAAGTGTTTTCCCACAAAGTGATTAAGTTTACAATTGGTGCGATCTGCCCTTCAAAGGCCGTTTACTCCACTAAAGAAGTAGATCTCAAACTCAAAGGCAAGAAAGACCTCCACGAGGGACTTGAAGCTGCTGCACACGTTCAATGGCCAAGCTCCTTGCGTCTCCATCAGCCACTTGATACCAATTTCGCCGTAAATTAATTGATCCAGCTTCGTCTGCTTTCTGCCTGCAAATTGCATTTTAATGAAAATCTCGCCTCCTCCAAAGACCTCTTCTTATCAGAGCACCCTCCATTAATTCGGTGTTTTCCAGCGATGCCACATACTGAACAATCCGAAGATTGGTTTTCCCTTCAGTTTTCATCAGACGCCCGTTGTTCGTCGATCTTTTTTTTAATCCGATGAGTGTTTTCGAAGCTAGTTCGGAACAAAGGAATTATCTGACTTCAAGGAACAAAAAAAATCCACTGCTCGCAGGCAAAACACGACAATGCATCGAGATTAGTTGACGACCGAAACAAAGGAGAGATCCGGCTTTGTACGGGGAACCTTCGCCAATCCCAATGCCGTGGGAAATCAACAATGGGCTTCTGAGGATCTCTGGTAATCCTCACAAGATTCCCTTCCGCCGCCAAAGATCGTGCTCAAATGGCCAGTCCGTTGTTCATTTGGCGCCAACGAGCAAGGTTTAAAATGGAAAAACTGATTGAAAACTGGTTTGGAATTCGCCCTACCATGCACTAGCTTGATAAAAAACATCCCACAAAGAGGAAAATGGCATTAACCCTGGAAGAATGTTGGGGCCACAATGGTCAGCAATTTTTAGGACACCCTGCAGATTGGTTGCACATCAGGGCTCTATTCCGCATACGTGTACAAGTATTAGAATACAGGTTACAAATGCATGGACTGGAAATACATGTACATCGAAGGTGTACTTCTAAAGTTACGCAACAGTACATGTACATGTATATGAGCTTGTAGTATTGTGTTCCGCCAATAATCTCCAATAACTTATAATTATTAGTAACTTCAACAATTCGATACACTGTACCCGTAACTTGTAAAGAATGGAGTAATAACACAGAAGTGTAAAACATTTTTTGTTGAACACAAATACTCGTATGTATTGCTCCGTAGCTTTATAAATACAACTCCATATCTCTATGAGTACAACTCCATACCTTTGTGAAATAGGGCCCAGGTTACAATGCCAACCAATTTAGTATTCTTGCAAACAGTTTGAAATAAAATTACTTGCTAACTGGTTACATTTGAAACACATAACATCAGTTTGCAATCAGTCTTGCTGTCTACAACTTCCCTTCGACCCATCCTCTAACATTGAAATCTGAAGTATGATACATGCAATCACTCTGCAATCAGTAGAATTTCGCATTACTTTCCCTTCATTCTTAATACATTTTTCAAAATAATGTGTATACATTTAACGATGTACATCAAATGTTAAATGTGTACACAAAAACCCACGATGTGTATCGATGAATTTGGCCCGATACAGAAGTACAATGCACATATACAATATGTCATCAGCACATACCAATATTTATGAAATGACAAAAAGTGGAACGCTTGTCAGGTCGTAGAGTCAGGGTATTGGGAAACCATCCAAAGGGAAAATATGCTCAAATGAACATTACAGAATAAATAATGTCGACCGTATTTTGCAATATGAAGTTTCATCTAGTCTGATCAAATTAGAACTCCAATGTGCACTTGTTTGTGGCAGCTGAAAACTCAATTTTGTTTCAAACACAGCATATGCTGATCCCATCAAAAGACCCTTGATAATTGATAAAATTTATTCATATGCCAATCGTCCATTGGATATGGCGATTCCAAAATAAGTCAGTTGGGTATTTTCAATATTAGCTTTACGAAAACTGCTTCTCTATTCATAGCTTAGCAAAAAAAACGGCGTACAATCTGAAAAATCCTATCTCGAGGGTACAGCAGCTCCCATCAGCCCCACGTCATTGTGTAGACGTGAAATCGTTCCCTCAGCTACCTATTGTTTTACGAGGACAACAAAAGATGAACAAAATGTTTCGAGCATGAGCCAGAACAAAGCTTCGTGCAAATAAACAATGAAGGAGGTCGGTCACGTCATCAATGCATACCAAAAATAAACAATGCAGATACTTCATCTTCTGTTTAGGAATTGTTGATTTCCAATAACCATGTTGGATGCAAGAGCTTGTAAAGATCATTCTGGTTTGCGCAAATCAGGTAGTATGGATCAAACAGTCCAGGTTGTTATCACACAAAGACCCTTGACCAGTATCCACAAATGAAACATTGCTCATCCTAAACTAAACTACCACATAAGGGCATTCGATCTCTGCTGTATATAGGATTACAGTCCAAGTCTCCAAAAAGAAGTCAGTTCAGAGATCGATCAACCAGCATAAATTTTTGGGAGGTAAAACCCAATGGTTTTGCCAGCAGCAGAGCGGTTCGTCAACACCAAGACTGGCTTGACAAACGCTCAATAAACTGACTATGGATGAGTGAAATCCGCCCACTGAGGATCAGACTTCTATAAACTCTTCTTAAGAAACCCTTCAGTCATTCGATTTTTTGCCACTCGCCAAACACGAGCCAATAAAACCAGAGGGAAAAGGAATTACCGTGACGAGAATGTCCATCCATTGAGGTGGAACACCGTCACTTGGGATTTGGTGGATCAGATGTGATGGACACTGCAGTTTCCATTTTGAACCGGAAATTTAGCACCCAACTTCTGCAGGCAAAGCATGCAGCCAAAATGCAAACTCAAACTCGTTTGGATCGCCTTTCCTAACGTTATTTCTTGGAAACGTGAGCTGGAAATGTAGCCAAAATTCTCTTCCAGTAGAATTTATTGTTGTTGCTGGAGATAGAGTCTGCTTGGCGATGACCCTTCGCCCCAGCTAAAAACTTCGTTGTAGGGAAAATTAAGTAAGGGACAAATTAACTCAATTTGGTTGCGAACTAAAGCATTAGTCAAATTAGTAAGAGAAGTAGTTAAGTGACTTATATGTAAATATCTTTTCATCTAAACCTAACATGAGACGAAGAGCTTACAAAAACCTTTGAAACACAAAAACCGTCAATTTCACACATTTTCTGGGTGTACTTCGGTACAGTCCCTACTATAGCATAGACACTATTAAAAGGTGGGCCCCTCCTAACCGCTGCTAGGCTGGCAGTGATTGCCTGGCATTTATGGGCAGCTGAATCAAAGGTTGGTTAAACATAAAAATATGAAAAGGATAAATTCTAACAGCTAAGACAGATATCATTCTTGTGTGCTAGACAATTATGCAGAGTTGAAATATAAATATTATTTGCACATTTGGAGCAGGCACTACGACCAACTTTATCACATTTTGTTTAACTTTGCTCGTTGCATTGGAGACTAATGAATAGTTTTTGGCAAATTATTCGATTTTGCATTTTCAGGATTGAGGTAAGTACGTGCCAAGACACTAAGAATGTTTTGATATTTCCTTTTATTTTGAACCATCTTTGACCTTGATAAGTCTTTTTTATTCTCCCCTACAACATCTCTTTTGTATTCTGGCATGATCCTGCGCTTTCTTATCGCTGCTTCCACATTACAAAGTAATATTTCTGTATCGAAATACAACATTCGAATGCTCTATATGGGCAGTCCCCATGGAGTGGCCCAGAAAGATGTCACCAGAGTCATGCAATAAACCCTATATTGTGGTACTTGCAAACGCAGAATTTTCTTTACGTAATGCAAGTATTTCAAGCATGAGTGACTTTTTCGCATTCCTTCGCAGGTTATAAAAACGGATATTTTTTTCGCTTATTTCTGGAAAAAAATTGCCAGAAAAAAATGGCGATCGATTAAAGCAACTCTGCCGACTTGAAGAGGTCGCAAACTGAATTTGTATAAATAAAGACGATGCAATACAAGCATCTTAAGGCAGCATTCATTACCGAACCTTTGCATTTTCATGCTCCATCGATAGTAAAAATTCTGCTTAACCAGCTTTTCATTAGCCTAATTAATGGCCTAACGGTGAAACTCAAGCGATTTAAGCTTATACCATACAAACTACTACATAAACACTATGGAACGCAACCCTTGAAATAAATTTAATGTGTATTTAACTACCAACCACAAATCATTTCAAGGAACGACAAGCAGGAGTATTTCTTAAGGGTACCATCTAAGTAAACTTTCATTTTTTTAAAGTCTAAAAGAAGAAGCTTGAGAAAACTTAATTGGCGACCTTAATGAAGTGTTCTAGAGAAGTGAAAACATTTCATTGATATCGCATCTTTCAACACAGCTGGAAAAACTGCCAACATTCAAATTGAGAAAACATCAAGGTTGCGCCAAACGCGTCACAGATGGCGCTGGAAGCCCGGAATATGCATGTTTTCAAAGCGTGCCTTCAGGCGCCATTTTGTCGTTCCCAAAAATTCAAAAAGTAAATTGTCAATTACATTTCCAACCTCGAACGTTGTAGGAAATGTACTTTCGTCTGAAAACAGCTGCCCCAAAAAATAGGTACTCTTCAGAAAGTCCATTTAGTTTCGTTCTGACAAGGTGAGAATGCTTCGCTCGAATGACTGCCAATACGAAAAATGTAATAAAAAGCTGCCAGAAAAGTGCGAAAAAGCGAACAGTGGCAAACAGTGGGAGTAAATTGGAAGCCCTGCAATAAACCCTGGCGAGCAGCAAACAACAATATAGCAAGCGGGGGACGGCCATCTTTGTTTCCAGCTTGCGATTGTTCGCCAAAAATCCAATTTTGGGACACGGAAGCCTCAGCAGTGACATCGTTCGAAAACCGAAATTCGGAGGAAAAAATAACATTTTTATATTGGAAACTTCATTTTCCCCAGACGGCTACACACAGCTCTATTTTCTTGCTTTCCTTATGGATTTCTTCGACCTTGTAGATCCCTTTTGTGCGAGGGAAGGGAAACATTTGGAGTATCAAAAGAAACTCTGTGCTATTTCTCGACAATAGCTCATCCTGCCATTCTCGGACACCATAAGGGTCCTTAAACACAACATATACATGTAGTAATACACGAGATTACCAATGCATGTATGTCAATAAGGACGTGAGCATATGACAAGCTTGCTGTTATCAAGGAAGCCAACTTACATCAGCTCGTGATTACTTTTATCAAACCATCGCCATCACATGATGGACATGATCAAGAAATGTCTGATTATTTTCAGAAGGCAAGGGAATCAGATGATGACATGGCAAGATCGTGATTCTGCAAAGGTACAGTTTTTAAGTACATATTGAAACAGTGACAAACGTACCAAAACACAAAATCCTACATGTCCTAAAAAGTCCTAAAACGATCAATACATTGTGCTGTCAATCAACCTGTACAAATGCCGACAACACTGCCTTTACCATGGTACAGTGCAGTTTGACACCACGTTTGTTCTTTCAATATTGTGTTGTAACATAAAGATGAATAAAGACTCAAATACAGCATGGTAAATAATTGTTTGAAACTGTTGGAAAAAATCCTAAAAGAATCTTTAATTTGTCTCCAAAAGTCTTAAAATAGTCCTTAATTTTTCTCAAAAAAAAGTCCTAACTTTCAAAATTTGAAATTTTTGGCCACCAGTGAAAGTCATAATTTCAACTTTTAAGCTACATGTAAAAACCAGTAAATTTGGAAGATTTTAATGTCTTAGGAACGATGTCAAGGTAACTTGTCAATGTCTGACAATTCTCATTAGACATTGGACATCCAGGTAGCCTATGGTTATTTGGCAACCATGAGAAAAAACTTGTAGAAAATGTATTTAAGTAGCATTTACAGGTTTTAAACATTGATGACAGTGGTTGTTTGGAAACCATCAGCTGATAGTATGATAGTATGGTCACACGCTGAATTTCGGAATATGCCCTGCTGCGCTGTCCCAGTACAGACTTTGTTAAGTGGGCTTCCCCTAACGACTCGTAGGCTGGCAGTGATTGCCTGCGGTAGGGGCAGGAAAAATTCTGAAATTACAATTTTGGTTTGTTTAGATCAGGATTGCATGGTTTGGGTTGCTTTTTGCAGGGTTGCTTAGTGTGGTCTCAAGAAAAACAGATATATAGCTAAAAACATAAAAAGGATAAATTGCACAGGCAGGCCAGGTGTCGTACAATGGGTGAACCATTACGTAACACGCTGGTTATGCAAGGGATCTCAAGACATCTCAATCTCAAGCCTGGGTACGATTTCATATCAACATAAGGCCCATGAAAATCTGGTTAACGGGCCGCCCTGGTAACAGTGTTTCTATCCCTGCTTTGAAGAAAATCCCTAAACTACAATTTGATGAATGCAGCAAATCTTTCGTTCGGAACGTACACTTTCAAAGTTATTTTCTCCCATTTATAAAACGCTATTATAATACTATAGCACCCGTCAAACCCAAGGCAAAAGGGTTTTATAATCTTTTCAGCGTTCAAGCGTGATATAGACTTTTGGCGCAAAAAAATACTCCATGTTTTGATGCAAAACGAGGCTTTTTCCTCGCCAGGGATGCAAAACCTTTTAACGCAGGCAGGCCCGAGTAAATCTGATATCATTTGGCTTTCTAACGAGTGGGGATTTCCTTGGCAGATTATCAGACTACCTAAAAGACTTACAAGAAACTCACGCTGTTTAGTTTTATTCCAGCCAGTCATTTTGCAGGGTATTCTTCGCACCATCTGCACAAAATCAATTTCCCAACTCGGAATGAAAAGGCGTTAAAATGAGAATATCTTATCCAACCTGCTAAATTTCACTCCGTTTTAATAGAGTAATTTTAACCAACATAAAGGGTTGATGTCTGTGAATTTTTTTTAACTTGAATGTCAGACGATGTGTCAAAAGAAAGTATGCCAGACTTGTTTGGTTACGTTTTATCAGATTAAAGTTTTGTAATTTTGTTATCTCCGACTCAAAGTGTGGGTAATTAAAAAATCAATATCATTATTGCATTTGTAACTTTTAATAGAAAACCCGACTTTAGTTCAACACACAATCTATTTGCCATCTTCTTCACGTAAGACATCGACTACTGCAAAAATCTGTCACATCTACATGTATATACATGTAGATAGGAGTCTATGCTGTCTTCTTGACATAATCAATGCTCGTAACCATGGCATTTACCATAAAGTACCAATTTCATCACCCTAAATATGAGGTATTCTGATGTTTATTCTATATTAGACATGATGATCTACTGCCATCTCTAGCATGTTCTGCTGTCTTCGTGGAATTTGATAGAATGACCTTTAACAAGGCATTTACCAAGCAGTAAAAATGTCATTACTCGAGACAAGACAATCTGATGTCTTCTCTATATTAGACAGGATGATCTCCCGCCTTCTCTATTTTAGCCAGGATGCTCTAGCCGTCTCTTTATCAGACAGGATGCTCTAGCAGGGTTCATACCAAAATTTGCAACTCAATTTCCCTGACCAAATCTGATCAATTTCCCTGACTTATCAAATAAAAAA
>JAQGAF010006501.1:0-10097 GCA_034687865.1 Kryphioiulus occultus | reverse complement strand
TTTTGGCACAGGAAATGACGTCAAAAGGTAACATTTCGTACGAAATCAGATTTCGTACGAAATTTCTCTGTCTAATAAATAACGTCGGCGAGAAGCTTGACATACATATAGCTTGTATTTGCCTCTCAGTTATTACAGTGACTCCATTGATATAGAAGAAAAAAAGCGATATGTTTAAATCATCAACTAGCCCTCAAAAAAACACCTTCCACCCATAGAAACAGCAAGAGGTTGAAAAATCAGATTTTTCAACAACAAAAATCACATACAGCACGGCTTTTCCATTTTTAACAAGAGAAAAAGTCTACATAAATGCATGCTTGGAGATATGAATATACTCAAATCCATTATTTCTTGTGATATTGTTTTAAAAATTTCGCCTACAGCATTCCCTTAATTATTATTTTTTTTAAAAAAAATTCTGGGCAAAAATCCATCATTTCGTGATCTAGACTTTCAAAAAATCTACCACGTGGCATTTGAAATGTGGCATTCATTTATCATCTGATCTGGTACTTTTGCCAGCTTGTCCCGATCCTGTTCACAATTTTAACACTAGTTCGATATATTAAACTAGTAAGTAAAAATATGTCAAATTTGTAAAAGCTCTGGAAAACCTGGAGAAGTCAGGGAAATTGAATTAACGATTCGGCCAGTTACCCAGGTTTATAACGATAGGATTATTGTCGTAGGCCCAATTTTTTTCAAAGCTGGACATTTCATTACAAATAAACTCATCATCGTGTGATGCACATCGTGACAAACATCATCATAAATGATGGATTGCAACACATATCATTAGAAATGATGAATTGGTACATACATTTCTATAAAAAAATATTTAGTAAAATATCAATTAATGATTGAGGGAACGCCATAGGCGAAATTTTGTGACCCACTTGCACCCCTCTGCACTGGCTGGCAAATGCCCTGCAGGTTGTAGGTTGTAGTTTGGAGGTTGTAGAACACCTGGATAATGTGAGACATTGTAATTTCTAATGCTATATATTATATTCTCGGTATTGTTTAATGTTTCGAAATTGTAGGCAACAGTAACTCTGACACTTTTAGTACACACCATAGATGTCCGATTTAGAGAGGTTTCACTGTAGCTTCTATAATTTGAAATGAATGCAATGAACTAAAATCTGTCAGTAGATGGCGCTGATGAATGGCTAGATTTACGAGGATAATTAATAATCTTATCTAAATAATCCTTGTAAACCTGCAGTTATTTTACTGCTACATGCATTCACAAATAGTATAATTGACTGTAAAATATTTAAATAACTTTTTATGAGAAAATAATGATTGCGAAATGGTCTAACCCAACTATAATCTGCAAATAGTGCAGTGAATTATCGCGATTAAAACTCTCCATCAATTTCAGAAATTTGCCATTTTTTGACAAACTTATGCCTGTCGTTATTGCCTAATTTTTCGAATTAACGGATTTAAATTAACAAGTGCTTTAAAAGCAAGAGGGAAAATTCCATACAGCAATAGATCCTCAATGATCCTCATACTGGCACTGGTCAAAAGTTCAAATGCGGGTCAAAAGTTTGAAAAAGCTTTTAAGTTTTTTAATCTAACGTTATTTTAATAAAATAAGCTTGGCTGTAAATTGGTCCCAATTGCAGACCCTTATTAGGTTATGGGCAGATTTTTAGACACATTGTATTACATGTAGTCAAAACATGGAGGTCAACTGTCAGCTGTTGCTTCAAAAACAATCCAAATTGTTGTCAATGTTTTGGTGCAAAGTGTTTGACTGGCTCATAAAGAGCATTTCGACAACTTTGCACCAAAAACTTTGTCTTCCGGATGTTTTGGACGAAGATGGCGATGAAGAAATCGACGAATTAAATCAGTTTAATCGAAATCCATGTAGGAATAGCATTTTTATTCAAATCTGACGTTGTTGTTGAGCTTGTTTGGCGTTAGATGGCGCTGTGGGCATCGTGACGTCCATATGGGAGAAAATGGCGGCAAATTTAAACATCAGGATGCTTGCTTTCACTAAAACTCAGTAGTAATCATGCTTCTTCAACGAATGAACAATCAACGGCACAAATTGCTAACACCCAGTTTATGTTCTGTCAAAAATTCAGCTTTCGCAAGTTTCGTGTGTCAGCAGTAGATGACCATGTTGTTGCTTTGAGACCACCGGGGCGTTTTACTCTAGAACAAGCTTTGGTAAATTAACAACATTTTTTTTTTGTAGAAATGACGTTCCTAAGGCGCACATTCACAACCAGGCATTTGGCGTTAGTGTTGATTTGCGTCACGACGTCACTCAGCTGGAGCGCCGTGAAACGAGACGGGTTTGCCGGTGCCGTTGATCCAGAGGGCGCAACAAGCGATGCATACAGCCAGCGCCCCTATGGACAAAGCAGTAAGTTTCTTACAATTTCAGAAATTTGTAGAAAATCTTAAACAATGCATTTGAATTCATCATTATAATTACCAAACAATTTCAGGCTGTAAAATGATTCCTATATTTTTGAGGTAGTCTTATACCAGTATATCTTATACAGTAGTCTTATACCAGTATATTTTACTGCAAACTGCCATGGCAAAGAAAAATAGCAGATACTGGCTAAAAAATTCATCATCTGAGATTTGCTTTTTATAAAAATGTCGCCTGTGGCACGCCTAAATTAACGTTAAATAATGTTCCATATTTCTAATAATGCCTTAAAAATGCATTATGGCTAGTTTTTCTTAAAAAAAGCACCTATGGCGTTCTCCTAATGTTAGTATTTTGACACTTACAATTTTTTAGAAAAGAAATCTAAAATCCATCATTTGTGGCCCCGTTTTTATAAAATGTGATATTTAAAAAATTGCCTATTAATATTCCTATGAATGTCTTTAGAAATGCATTATGGCTAATTTTTTTTAAATTTCGACTACGGCGTTCTGTTAAATCTAAATTTTTACACTAGTTTTTGTAAAAAAATTGTCTACGGCATTCTCAATTGGCCAATTGTCGATGGGTCGCGAAAGTATGCCATTCTAAAAATAAGCTGGATATGTTCCAAAGTTTGAGTTAACCTCTGTTTATTTATTTCATGAACAATTTAATTTTTTTCCGAAATATTTGTTGCAAATATATGTGAACAAAAACCTGATAATTGTATTTGCATGTGAAAGTGTTAAAAATTGCATACCAACTGGCGACATGCCTTTGATCAATTACAATTAAAAAGTAGAAAACGCTCTAAATTGCAGTAATTTACTTTTTTTTTTAGAAACAATTCCTTTATTTTTTTCCTTTCTCCTATACTCTTCCTATATTTTTTTCTTCTTTTTCCTATATTCTCCTATATTTTTCTTCTTTTTCCTATATTCTCCTATATTTTATTCCATTTTTCGTATATTCTCCTATATTTTTTTCCATTTTTCTTATACTTCCTTTATATTCGACCTCCATACTGCTTTATAGCCTGCAATTTTAATAGCAATGAGGGTCAATCAATCATGGCCTAGCATTTCGAAATACTGATCTTGTGTAGTTACCTTCAATATCAGTATTATTCAAAAATATTTTTTTTTGTAAAATTTACTGAAATTAATACTAATTTAGCGCATTTTGATGCATTTCAGGTTCGGTTCGCTACCAACAACCTATAGCCAGGATTTACAATTGCACTCCAGCATCTATAGAACAGTTCCCGAGACCCTTCTTTACACCGGATGTCCGGCTGAAAGGGGCGCTTGTACTGTATGTGATCACGGCCTTCTACATGTTCATTGGGCTGGCGATTATTTGCGACGAATTTTTTGTGCCAGCTTTGGAAATCATCTGCGAAGGTAAAAGTTGCTTTGATTTTCATTTTGATATTCGTTTTCATGGGCTTTTCAGGCTGTCAAGTGATTCCTATATTTTGAGGTAGTCCTATATAGTCCTATGTTTTTAGAAAAATTCCGGTATAGTCCTGTATTTTTAGAAAAATTCCTATATATTCATATATTTTAATGAAAACGGCTGTGGCAAGGAAAAATATGGCAGATACTGGCTAAAATTCATCATCTGAGATCTGGTTGATTCTTAATATTTCTAAAAATGTCCTAAAAATGCATTATGGATAGTTTTGTTTTAAAAAAAACATTTTGCCTACGACATTCTTTTAAATGTTAGTATTTACACACATTAATTTTTTTAGAAAAGAAATATGAAATCCATTATTTGTTGCCTTTTTTTTGTAAAAAGTACTATTTAAAAGCATTATCTTGAATATTAATATTCCTAAGACTGTCTTTAAAAATGCATTATGACTAAAGGTTTTCTTAAATTTCGCCAGCGGCGTTTTCTTAAACGTTAATATTTACACCAGTTTTTTTCTAGTTTTTGTAAAAAAAATTGCCTATGGCGTTCTCAATAAGTCTATTGTGGATGGGTCGCAAAAGTCTGCTGTTCTATAATTACTTTAGTTGTGATCAAAAGTTTGAGGACCGCTGATTATTTAGTTCATAAATTTTTAATTTTGTTCTGAAATATTTGGTGAAAAATACTGCAGTGGTCTAAACTGCAGTAATTTACTGATTTTTTTAGAAAACATTCCTATATTCCTCCTATATTTTTTTTGCTTTTTTCCTATATTCTTAGTTACTATATTTTTTTCCTTTATCCTATATTCTTCCTATTTTTTTTTAAAGTTTTTCTATATTTCCTATATAATTCGACCTCCGAACTGCTTGACAGCCTGGGTTTTTGAAACCCACTTTGATAGCATTTTGAAAATATGCAGGGAAATCATAGTTTTTTTGAAAACTTATAAAAACATGTACACATTTACATAGTGAATTTTGTTGTACTTGATTTAATGCATTTTGTTTTGAAAATTAACGATGTTGTGCAATTTTTTTGTATTTCTAGAAGTATATTTTAGGACAAAAAACTAGGTGGCTAATTTGGGAAGATGTACAACATTATGTAAAACTGACTTTTTTTGCAAATTTCTAGCATTGCATTTACAGCCCGATGTAGCAGGTGCGACTTTCATGGCTGCCGGAAGTTCCGCCCCGGAACTGGCAACGTCACTGATTGCCGTATTTATTACCAAGGTAGGTTGTCCAGATCGCAGAGATTTATTGTTCAAAATACTGTATTACACGAGGTATTTCATTTGGTATTCAACTTCAATTTCAGTGAAATTCGCGTATTAATTCGCAGTGAATTTCATTTCTTTGCATTATTAACTTTGCCCCAGAAATGAAATTAGCTGATAGTTTTATAAAAATAATGGCCATTCGATCAAGCTCCAATTATCTTTCCATTTTTTCGAATTTGAGATTTGTAAATTGCATCTCTAATGACATAATTTTAATAATTCTACTTAGGACGACATTGGAGTTGGAACTGTGGTTGGATCTGCAGTGTTTAATATCCTGATGCTCATTGGGATATGTGGCATGTGTACTGCAGCAGTAAGTACTTTGTGTCCAAAAATATGCAAATTACAGTAATTTGCTATCTAGTTTTAGAATATATGAAAAAGCATGACAACTAGACATGCTGATCATGTGTAAGCGACATTGACAAGAATAGCAAACTGCAGAATCTTTGAGAAAAATTGGATTGTATTTCGTACGTCGCATGACTTTTTTGGTACCGAATACCTGGCAAATATAAACAGTGAATTCTGATGGTGATTTTAATTTTGGAAAATTTTGGACTGTTCAACAACATGTATTGTTAGTTTTAAGATTACTCGAATTTATGTTGGGAAGAATAAAAAAACTTTTGTTTCTCGAGAAATTTTAAATTTTTCCCCAAAAAAACCCACCTTTTTTGAGAATTGAAATTTTTTTGAATTTTTCTTGGGTACATTGCATCCGAAAGCATGAAAAATATAAACAGTGACTTCTGAAGGTGATTTTAATTGTGGAAAACTTCGGGCTTTTGAACAAAATGTGTTTTTAGAGTTTAAGATTACACGGTTTTATGTTGGGAAGAATAAAGAAACTTTTGTTTCTCGGGAAATTTTTAATTTTTTCCCAAAAAAAACCCACCTTTTTTTGAGAATTGAAATTTTTTTAAATTTTTCTTGGGTACATTGCATCCGAAAGCATGAAAAATATAAACGGTGATTTTAATTGTGGAAAACTTTGGGCGTTTGAACACAATGTGTTTTTAGAGTTTTAAGATTACACGAATTTATGTTGGGAACAATAAAGAAACTTATTTCTGGGAAAATGTTTGATTTTTTTCCCAAAAAAGCAAATTTTTTACGAATTGAATTTTTGTAAAAAATATCAAATCGTTCCAGGTGTTGCAGCTGGATTGGTATCCAATCACCAGGGATTCGACCGTGTATCTTATCAGCGTGTGCGCTCTGATTTACACGATAGAAGACGAAGTTGTAACATGGTGACATATTTTGCACTGCTTTTCATACAATTTTGTGACCGGCTACCAATTTCATTGTTTTTTTAAATTAAGGTATGAGTCTGTGGCATTATTGCTGCTTTACGTGGGGTATTGCGTCATCATGCACTTCAATGTCCCGCTGGAGCAATGGGCCAAGAAGGTCTGCAAGTGCCAGCTTAGCGACAATGAAATCTCACCTCTGATTGGCTACAACAAGGTCGAAGATGCGGTGCAGCCTGGTGACACCGAGACCCAATTGAACTCAAATAAAGGTACTTGGGGGAATTATGGTGGATTTAGTTGAAAAAATACGGTGTTTGATTTTTATCGATACATTTACATTCTAACGTGTTCAGATGTTCAACCCGAAGGATCAGAGGGATCGGCAAGTTCCTTTCAGCAGCAGGAAGATGCAGAGGCATGCAGCAAGTTCACTCGTCCTAAAGGACGTTTCAAACGAATGCTTTGGGCCATGTCACTGCCATGGAATTTGGCATTCTACGTAACAGTTCCAGATTGCCGAAGAAGAAGGTGGAGAAGATGGTACCTGCTAACGTTCCTAATGTCCGTATTTTGGCTGTGCATACAGTCGTACGTGCTCGTGTGGATGATCACGGTTATAGGTATTATTTTTTTTATAATACGGCACGGTATCAGTATTGCATACCATTTAGTGTTTATTACTGATATACATGTACATGCAGGCTGTCAAGTGACTCCTATATTTTTGAGGTGTTCCTATAGTCCTATATTTTTATAAAAATTAATATATATTACTATATTTTACTGCAAACTGCTGTGGCAAAGAAAAATGTGGTGGATAGTGGCTAAAATTCATCATCTGAGATCTGGTCTCTCTGGTTTTGTTTCAAAAAAATTACCTATGACATTCTGTTGATTATTAATATTTCCGAGAATGTCTGATTTGTTTTCTGGAATATTTGGTGAAAATTTTTGAAACAAAATCAGATATTTACATAGGATGAACTGTGAACAAAAATCTGAAATTTGCATGTGTGAAAGTGTCAAAAATGGTATACCAACTTGAGCAATAAAAATTAAAAAGTTGGAAATGCTCTAAACTGCAGTAATTTGCTGATTTTTTCAGAACAAAATCCTATATTCTTCCTATATTTTTCCTGTATTCTTTCTATATATTTTTTTGTTTTTCCTAAATTCTTCCTGTTTATTTTTTTCTTTTTCTTATATTCTTCCCAGATTTTTTTCGTTTTTTCGATATTATTCTACCTCTGTACTACTTGACTGCCTGTACACGGTATCAGTATTGCATAATGTATCAGTGCAGCACGGTATCAGTATTGCTTAAGGTATTAGTATGGCACCATCTCAGTATTGCATAAGTTGTCTGTACAGCACGGTATCAGTTTTGCATACGGTATCAGAATGGCACCATATCAATGCTGCATACAGTATCAGTATGGCACGGTAACAGTATTGCATATTATTTAGTGTTTGTGTAGATATACACTGAGTCTATACATGACTGCAGCTTTTTCGCGAATTTGGGTTATCGACATTGTACAGGATATTGTGCACTCTACTTACTGAAGTATTCAACATTTCTGCATTTTCAGGGTTCACCCTGTTTATTCCTGACACGGTGATGAGCCTCACATTCCTGGCTGCTGGGGTCAGCCTGCCGGATGTCATCACAAGCGTCATCATTATGAAGGAAGGTAGGCAGGAATTACATTTTCTAAGATTTTTTCAAAGTTTTTTGCATGAAAAGCTCATTTCACAAATGGTGGGTTACTGTGCTTGTATTGATATTTTATACCAAAAGACCTTTTAACCTTTTTCAGGTTTTGGAGATATGGCCATTTCGAACGCTATCGGCAGCAACGTGTTCGACATCTTACTTTGCCTGGGGTTGCCCTGGTTTATACAGACTGTGATTAATAATCCTGGAAGTGTTGTACTTGTTTACAGTAAAGGTGATTTTGCAGTTTTTTTTCTGTGTACATTGACGTGGCGATTGGATATTTGATGTTTGTTGAATTGAGAACGCAAAATGCATAAAACCAGTTGCAAAGAATTGCTAATGAATCCAAAATTGTTTGGAATACACCAAACAACCGTAATCTGATGTGCAATTTCTCGATTTCCATAGTGAAGTTTTGATTTTTAACAATAATTCACAAATAATCCGGTGACTACTGTAGAGGCACTTCTTAAATAACTACCATAATTAATGGATTTTTAGCCTTTAAGAATACGGAGGACAATGCAATTTTGTAAATTTTTCAAAAATATAATAACGAAGGGAATACTCAGGATACGTTGAGGTTCATACAATCAGGGAAATGAAATGTGGTCAGGTAAAATCAGGGAAATCTTGACATTTTGACCATTAAGTCAGGGAAATTCATAATGTCTGGACATTTGTTGTGGCACAACTATTTTAATTGGTATAAGTATCTCATGAAAAGCATCTATGGCATTTTCATTATCATTTCTTATCATTATCATTAATTTTGCTTATGAAAAATTCACCTAAAATGCATTATTTTTGTTTACAATTATTTACAATGCATTATTTTCGTTTCCGTCATTATGAAGAATTTTTTACTACAAGTATTTCAAAGAAGTCGTCCTCAAAAATGCAGTATTTGAAATCTAGTGGTTTCAACCAATAGTATTTTATTCAGCATCATTATTAATATTAATACACTAAAATTCCAATATCTCTTGTAATTTTTCGAAAATTTCGCCATCTGCAGTCTCTTAATTATTAATGTTATTATATCTTACAAAATTGTGGGCTAATTCCATCATTTCGTGATCAGACCTATAATTTTTAAAATGTCCGCTATAAGGTATATTTGGTTGGATCAAATCTGTTAAAATTGTTTCTTGAAATTGTTCGGAAATTTTCCACAAAGTGCCTGGAAAACCTGGAAAAGTTAGGGAAATTAAATGAAGATTTGGCCAGTCATCCTGATGTTACATTTTTTATTTAATATATCACTGAAATTAATCATATTTGGTCAGGGAAAGTCAGGAAAATATGAGTTGCAAATTTTGGTATTAACCATGAAATACTTAACCTTGCGTTTTATTTGATTTTCATTAGAAATTTTAGAAATGACAATAATGATCACGGGTGCCGTATAAAAATTTTATTTTACGATGTTAATAATTTTTCTCTTTTTAGGTCTAGTCTATTCTGCAATTTCACTGTTGTCCACTGTCTTCATCCTATTGGTTGCCATGCACTGCAACAAATGGAAACTAAACAAATTGCTCGGCATTGTGCTCCTAGTGTTGTACGTGGTCTTCATGGTGTTTGCCGTCCTGTACGAACTGAACATTTTCGGGGATTTTTGTCCTCCATCGTGCCCCAGCGATTACTGAATCGGTATGACTTTGGACCTTTTCTCATTTATTTTAACGGGCAGTTCCCCTGCCATGTTAAAAAATTGAAAAATTGCATACATAACATCTCTGCGAATAATGAATAAATCGTCATGATAATAATTTTGCTTGATAGTCTGATTACTTCTGGAGGCGACAATTCAACTTTAAAGAATAAATGCCCTTTGATTAATTAATAAAAAGATAATTAAAGATTGATTTTTTTATTCGAGTTGCTCAATATTGTCAATAGAGGGCGCCAACGACCATTTTTCAATCTTTAATTATCTTTTTTATTAATTAATCAAAGGGTATTTATTCATTAAAGTTGAATTGTCGCCTCCAG
>JAQGAF010006500.1:0-10099 GCA_034687865.1 Kryphioiulus occultus | reverse complement strand
GGCGTGCTGTCGAAGCTGGACTATGTTCTCATCGTCCAGCAAAAAAGCCATTAATTTCCAAAAAGAATCTGAAGAAAGGGTTGCAATTTGCAAAAAGACACAGTGACTGGAGTGTGCCCAAGTGGAAAACAGTGTTATTTAGTGACGAGGCCAAGTTTAACATCATTGGTAGTGATGGAAATTATTATGTGCGCCGGCCACTAAGAAAACGCTTAGATCCACATTTTGCCAGACGACTGTCAAGCATGGTAGATGCAGCATTATGGTCTGGGGATGTTTTTCCGGACAAGGCATAATAAGCCCTCTTCATCGCATTCCTGGAATCATGGATCGTTACATGTACAGGGACATTCTTCAAGACGTCATGTTGCCTTTTGCAGATTGGAATAGGCCATATGCCGAAGCGTTACCATCCACATGCCTCATGACCTTTATACTGAAACTAGAATGTAACATGCCCCATGAGTCATTGGGTGGGAAGGGGTATAAAAAGGTGCACCAAATCACACATTCTAATATCATTCTGTTGATTACTTCTGGAAGTCAGAATCTCGCCTTGTTAGCCATTTCTGTGTTCCAGAAGAAAATCTGCGAAGCTGAAACCTTCAGAATTAACTTCAATACTAAAGAACTGATTCCCATCAGCTTACTGGTAAGCATTTTTGTCCATTTTTATTATAAACTGTGTACTCGCTCAATATTTTCAACTTCCCTGACTACCTGGTTTTCTGAAAAATTTCACTGACTATCAAAAGTTGTCTATCGAAAAAATTGAAACAAATTCGCCATTTACGGATAATTTAATTTAACACTTCAAAAATTTTAAATCTTGAATGTCCTTTCAGCAATGTTCTTTCAAAATGTTCTTATTCTGTCACAAACAAATTCAACTCATCATTTAATGTTATGGCAATTTAAGGCTGGCCTTATCGGTGATACAAATTTCCCTTACTTTTGCATGAAAATATGAAATTTCCCTGACTTTTCCAGGTTAGTGGAAATCATGTATAAACTAGATTCTAAATTGTGGTGCCTTTGGGAAAATTCAAGACGCCACGATCAAAGTTACATTTAACAATCTACGTTTAATTAAAATTAATTCATTTCATTTATCCCCATTAAAACTAAAATCGGATACGATTTTAAAATGCATAAATTCGTTTTTATCTGACTTTTTGCGTGTCCCGTGATTTCGTATGTTGTCAGAAAAAATAATTTTCCTAATATGGTTACTTGATAATTTCAAATAGTTAGATTTCACCAGGTTGCGATGGCAAATAATAATTTCAGTTTTTGTCACAATTATTTTTTGCCAAATTTCACCCTCGTTCCAAATGTTTAAAAATGTTCCAAATAATTTAAACTCAACCCCATAAGTGAAAAATAAGGAATTTCTTGAAAACTCATTGGAATTGGGGAAGTCTAACTTCCCTTGATCACAGTCAAAGCAATGTTCAAAAACCAGAAAACCTACAGGAATGTGACCATTGCACCTGCTATCACCCATATGGGTTATGAACCATGAAGTCCAGAATTCTCTGTAACAAGTCCCCTTCTGTTTCAGAAATAATCCCCAAGAATTCCACACCAAGTCACCAAGCCACGACGAGCACAATGGGGAATTAGTTCCTTAGACTAGTCAATTTCCTGATCAAAGTTCACTTCCGGAAGTCAGAACTGGTCAGTTGTGGTCTCAGTACCAGAAATTGCGCCACGAGGTTTGGAATTGCTACATGTACTATCGTTGCAAGAACCAAGTCAGTCGGAAGGTAAGACGTTTTTGATTATTTTTATTATACATGTAATTATTTACGAATTTGTTTAGGATTTTTCTACGATGCACATGAACACTGTATAATCATTTAGAGATATACATGTAGTTTAGGAAAAGTTAAATGCTCGGTGACACAGTGACCGGAAGTACCTTGACTTTATAGATTATATCGACATAAGCTCATAAATTGTGACAGATATTGTTCTTCAAGGGTTAACGATATGGATTTCAATTTCAAAAACAATCAAAATTCTTTTTAAGAATGTCATTAACCTTTCGCATGCAGCAAATGTTATTTATCCGGCAATTTATATGTACTTTCCGTGCCCTAAACTCAACACACGTGTCCAGACCGCCTAATTAGGCCTAAAGATATCGTAATTTGTCATTTATGACAGAAATCATTGCTGCTTATGGTAACTGGAAAGTCAGGGAAGAAAAATGGTCAAGGAAAGTCAGGAAAAATTCCAATTTTTGTAGGCAATTCAGGAAAAACACTAATGTCTATCATGTAGTTAGTAATTCGCAGTTGTTGAAAAATTACAAATCATTTACAGTTTTCAATCAATTTGAAATACACTTCTGATACCGAAAAAATACAATTCTGATACCAAAAAAAATACATTCCTGATAAAAAATAAATCTAAACCTATAAGCAGCTTTGAAATACCTTAAAGAAACCTACCAGAAAACAATTTTTGTCCCTTTTAATCACCTTTATGATACATTCATAAGTTTCGCTTCTGCGACCTAAAGCATACTTATGGTACAACTTGGTAAGTTATCCCTATGAAACCTAAGTTGCACTGTAGGTCAATTTTGCACCCGATCTGACATATTTGATAACCGTTGAAAACACGTTTCTGATACAAAAAAAATGGAAACCTAGTAGCACCTTTAAAAATACCTTTCAAATTTTTGTAAGGGTTTCCATTCAGTTTGTGCCAACTGGTTTGCAACCACTTTTCCATACAAGTTTCCCATCTCATTGTTTTTAACCTAATATGACGTTTCTTTCAGAAGTAGCAAAAATGCCATTCATCCAGCCATCAGCCCATCCTATCAGAAACTTCTTCAGAAAAATCGCCAGCATATTTGGCAGGCAACGAGTTTCCAGAACTGCGCAAGATCAACCTGAAGACGATCCATCCGGATGTCCACCGTATCCGGTTCCGGGCCAAAACATGTCTTGCTCACCATGGAATCTCTCTTTGTACAACATGATAAGTCTTCAGTTGTACCATCAGCCTGAAATCGACTCCGCAACAACGTTCGAAGACCTCATCAAGAGTGGCTACAAATCCGCACTGTCAGAACCTCTTCCGGCCTTCAATGGTTTCAGCGACATCAACGTGTTTCTTGACAAGATTGAAGTTTACGCAGCCATTCAGGGCTGGACACGTATACGTGTCCAAATGGTGCAACAACTGTTGATAGGAGCTGCCCTTGAGTGGTACAACATCTCCTTCGGTCACCTGGCTTGGGATGAGCAACCGGCATGGATGGAGCTGAAGAAATGTCTGCAGTTGGCATTTCAACAACAGTGGACAAGTGACATTATTTGGAGGTTGGACAATCGCAGACAGGGCCCTCTGGAGAGGATGCAGCCCTACATACTGTCGGTTCTTGGAATGTACCGGCAACGTGACCCAGCAATGGATGAAGAATCTATGATCCTCTACATCAAAGCTGGACTTAATTCCCACTATTTGGGGATGTTAGACACATCGGTAAGATGTCGTCTTCAACAACTTTGGGATTCATTACTGTTGCTGGAATGCTGCTACCCTGCACAAGGTTATAAGACATCAGACATTGCGCTCTTTCCATTGACGACATCATCACCATCAATGGCTGCCGGAAGATACAGCGGGAACATCATCTGTCCAGAATGCCGGATGAGGGGCATTTTGCCACCCGGGTGTTCCAACACCAGGCATCAAATCGGCCAGCAAAACACCAGAAGGAAGAAAACAATTTTTACCATGGTAAATGCGGCTTGCTTGCCTCTTGAAATAACTTATTCGTGTTTCAAATGACTACTGAAAGTTGTTGCCCAAAACATTATACTGAAATTTGCAGACTGGATATTAGTTTATCGGAAGACCATATTTTTGTACAGCGACTCCACTGACCTAATATCGGTCGATTGATAACCATTTTTTTGTAATTTTTTACAACTTATGTATTAATAATAAAAACCCTTTGTTCATAATGTGTTTATAATATGCGACTTGAAAGAAATTTGTCAATACTCCAGTAACAACTGCAGCAAGAGGTAAGTGTTATATGATTACTACTTCACCACAGGCCCTTTGGCAGATATTTATCATGTCATTTTGTTAGGCCACCTAATAAAAATAAATTGTTTGCCAAAAATTCCTAAATCTACAGCTTGGGTTAATTTAATGTTTTAGGGACAAATTAAAGTGCGTACTTAATTCACCAACTTATCTCTTTAATTAAAGTTATCTTTGTCGCAAATTTGCCCACGTAACATGTTAACTCAATCAATTTCATGAGAATTAAGGACCTCTTCTTGAGCAGAGTTCAATAATACATGTCTCAGCTTTCGCAATAAGGACAAAATGAAAATAATTTGTCTTAGCTTCATTTTGCATTATAACCTGCCCCTAATGTGGGCTTCTCCTACCATCTCATAGGTTTGCAGTGATTGCCTGGAGGAAGGGCAGGTAAATGGGGAAATTAAGTTTTTGTGTTTTAGTTGAACTGAATTTAACCAAAAACAAACGAAACAAAAATGGATAAATAGCCACATCTTGGAAAGGTGTCATTCTTCTTTACTGGATGATGTTTTCAAATATAAATATTGTGTGCACAATGGAGTATGGCATACTGTAAAGCACAGTAACGTATAGCCCTTAGTCCTCTTCCCAAATGAAAAGATAATGCAGAAAACTAGTTTTAAAAGTAGTCAATTCAAATTGTAGTCAAAACCGAAGTAATTATATGACTATTAAAGTAGAACTGCAGTTATATTGTATGCAAACTGAGGCTTAAAGAGAAACTGCAGAATAATAAAACATGAACATATAATATTGCAGTTTAAACATTTTATATTGCGAAAGATTTCGAAGTGTCCCGTTTCAAATAAATGCAGAAATGCGAAAGTTTGGCTTCGAAATTAAAGTAGCACACATGAACTTTAGTACTGGGTAAAAACCGAAATTTTTTTTCTTAATAAATTAAATTTCTTAGACCAACCATAATCTAAAGCATATATGCGATTCAAGTGCAATATTGCGATGTAAGTCGTCATTCCCATTGAAATGTAAGAATGGGATTCAAGGTTGATTTTCTAGAAGTTACTGATCGTACATTCACTTGTGAAATTGTTTGTCTTGTACATGTACATACAGTGCAAAACATTCATGGACATACATGTATATTGTAAACAAACTGTATTACCAAACCAATAAAACCGGTACAACTAAAATGTGCCAGGCAAATTCTGGTGACTGGAACTTCATGCAACACTGGACAACAACCAATACAGACTAAGATACCTTCATTTAAATCCTTCAAGGGTAGAGCCATTTAAATGGAAACATTCTAGTAAAACTGACTTGAATTCTATAATTGTATTGAATATAAGCAATATAGTCATACATTGGTCTTACCTTAATTGATGTGATGTCTCCATTGACAAATCCCAATTAAGCAATGCATCAATGAACGGGAAAGGGCAAGGTTGAAACAAGCAGCAATGGGATGATGGGCCGCAGATCATGATACGTTAGATATACAGTCACTTGAAGTTTTTTTTTTTGTAATCCATATCATCAATTCTAAAAATATAAAAATATATTACCTCAAGCTCACTACACATACCAACCACATATTGATATTGTCTAATATCTCAATAAATAGTTGACAGCATGGTTTAGCAGAACAAAAAGCACTTATAGAAGTACACTGAAAACCTGCAATATATTTGTTAGCAAATTTGCATAAAACATGTTCCTATCTGGTAACACAACATCCACACTGAAATTTTGGTTGCCCATCTTAGTCTTAAGGTCTTCATTTCTGAATAATACACTTTAAGGTTCTTAAAGTACCCTAACAGTACAGTTATCAGTCCTCGGTTTTGCATTTTACTCGATTTTCTTGTATGAGATTTGCGCAGAAATGCACTGGTATGTGGTGACCCAAGTTCCACACTAAAATAAGCATTAAATTCTTTCGTATCTGTTTAAACAAGCTCCACATTGAAATTGTGGTTGTCCTTCAAGACACCTGGACACGTGTGATTTTATGAAAGATTTTTCGATTGCATCATTATTCATCCAATAGGTTTACTGTACATTTATACATTACAAAATAAATTAGTGGATTTGTGAAATGAATACGCATTAAGGTCCTTAACGCTACATGTAGTAAGTAGTAACTGTAGCAGCAAATTAATTAACATTTCATTTTTGTTTTTATTTGGTGTTTCCAAATTTAAAATTTTGGGTGCCCATCGCAGTTGTGATTTGCCAATAAGCTTACAAAGCCTACAAAAAAATAAGATTATTTCTGCTCAGTTCCTATTTTATACGTTGAAAGTTGTCCTAAAATACATTGGTGAAACCAATTTGAACCAGAAATCCCCTTTATTAATCCAATGGTAAAATGCATGTATTGTCAAAACTAGTGGATTCCATTTCTGGACAAACCTAGTCAGGATAAAGAAGAATGTCGAGCCCAATAGGGCTGACACATTTTATGTTCTACATGTAGAGCAATTGCAAGAATGTGGTCTTTGTTCATGTTAGAGTGCATTAGTGGTTATGGTGCATGAACAGGCAACCGTAACATGCAGTTCTTGAAAGAATCGATGATTCTTGGAAAATAAGGAAAAAAAAACATTTTGCAATTTTAACATTATACTGTAAGTTTTTATTAAAACTCACATGAGGGTTCACAGCAATATTAGAAATAAAACTACATGTACATGTATAACACAAATACATGTAAGAGTTTATAGGCCTACTACTGTGCTTTAGGAATGCCTTTTGATAAATGTTTATAAATTTTACGTAATAAACAATGCCTACAAAATTAAGTTTCGATTTGAATTAGAAATGGTGTTAACATCATTCTTGCAATATTTGAACACTCGTATGCTAACATAAACAATATAGTCGCTTTCCACTTGTCTCTAATTGTCATAATAGCCACGTAACAAAGGAATCAATATTTGCGTCGACCACAATCCTAATCATACCAATGGCAAAATAAATTAGATAAAAATCATCCTTGTCAACATCAACGGTTCCCTCATAAACGACATTTTCAACTTCCCCGAGTTTTCCAGGTATTAAAGCAAATTTCTCCGACGATTGAAAACGGTAAATTATGATGTGCCAACGGAAGGAAAGCAATATTTAATGCATATTATATAAATAGGACGAGAACACAAATTTTCACAAGGAAATAATAAATTTAGATTATTTTTTTTTAATTTCTTTTAAAGACTTGCTTGTCATCTCTTGACTTTTGTGCTAACCAATAACTTGCTTGGCGTGTTGAATTTCCCCGATTTTTTCAAAGGAAAGCAATTTTTCCTTACTTTTCCAGGTTTTCCCCCCTATAATCACTACCAAGCTTATTTAGGATGAAGGAAGTGTCAACCCTATAACAGGTAGGATAACCCATTGTTACATCCCTGGGGACCTTCGTACGTCACAGCCCCATACTTGCTTCTAAACGTCAGGACCTGTAGGAATGTGTGGATTGTTCGTGGTAACATCGGTATGTCGCTTTAGGGTTATGAAGCATGACAGAAAATCACTTCAAGACATTCCTTAATTTTAAGAATTATTAGCGTGGCCACACCTGATAGGGTAATCATTGGGCCAAAAGATTTACCATTTACCCTCTGGAAGTTGGATTTTGTAAGTGGTCATCGTTGTGCCACAATATACACCACGAGGTTAGAAATTATCATCACTGTAACCAGGACACCATCTGCCTTCAGGTAAGACATTGCTAATTTTTTATCCAAAGTGCAATATTTTTCTCACCCAATTGGAGAATCCTATAGATTTTTTAACATCAACTGACATTGTAAAGTCAGGAATCTTAATTACAGTTTTCGACTTTACTAGTTTGTTTTCCTGTCCAAAATCTACCATGTGTTACTACGGTATACGTTTTTAAAATCGACTAAGTCTTTTGCCAAAATTATTATTTCACCATGCACGTGTCCCGACATAACTATTGTTGCCGATAAAACAATTAGCAATATTTTGACAGGAAACTTCAGAACTTCCCATTCACTTTACTTTCTTGTCCAAAATCAACACAAGTGTTACTACACGTGTCCAAAATCGACAAAGATTTTTGCCAAAATAATTATTTCTATACAATCTTTTACATTAACTACAACGGCAAATGTAGGAATCTAATTTACAGTATCCGACTTTACTTTCTTTGACTAAAATCAACACAAGCATTATTACAAGTGTTCAAAATCAACACGTGTCCAAAATATTAGTTCACCACTTGTCTGTCATAATTAATTGCTGACGATAAATCGATTAACAATGTTTTGAAGATATTCTTCAGAACTTCCCATTTCAAACTATTTCGCTACCAAAATAGACCAAAACTTGGGCTAAATGGTTTTCACCATGTGTCTCATTGGATTGCTGATGCTAACCTTTTTTTAAACGTAATTTCCAAACCTTCCTAATTTACAATAAATTATTTTTGGCTAAAACGATTACTTCACCACGTGCCTCATTTAATTGAAGAATCTAAAACAGTTTTTCGAATGACGTTTTCAAACCATGAAATTTCCAATACATTGTTTTGCGTCCCACGTGTCGCTGAAACAATGTGACATTTTCGAAAATTCTTATTTTTTGATAAATTGTTTTGCGTAGAAATCGTTCAACCCTCCGTCACCCTATTATTTCACTACCTGTCCCATTTATGGCAATGCTAAAACAGATTCAATTCACAAAGAATTAGCCGACGTGTATGGTGACCACTGTCATTCACTGAAATCAATGTGGAAATGGTGTGAAAAATTGAATGGCGGTCGGACACATCTCAATGACAACAAGCGCAGTGTGCGCCATTGGCTCTATGGGCAACCGAACATATTTTACAATGATGGTATGCAGAAACTTGTGATGCAATGGGACAAATGCATCAATAACAGTGGAGATTGCGTGGAGAAATGGACTATTAAATTCTCTACAAAGCGCATATTTCAATTTTGTCACATAACGAGTCGTTGTTTGTTAAATAAATAAAATTACCTTACATTTTAAAGTACCCTCGTATCAATGGATCGCGAGTGAGTTTGCTACCTCTCTTTTTCCGTTGCCGGCGTCTTTATCGCCGCCGACATTCTTCAGGTGGATGAGGAACGTCCTCGCTTTGGTTTGAAGGAGGGCCGGGCTGGTGAAGGTCACGATCCCGCTCTGCCCGGAAAGGTCGATGTAGGAGGTAAGGGGCAAAGGGCCGCACACAATCTCCGCATTGTGGACCTTCAGGAAATCGGGATCCAGGACCCTGTTGTTGGGAGGTTCGCTGGGCGACGGAGCCGAAGCCGCGCTGCCGGGGCCATCAGCCCTGATGTCCAAATTGATGAAGGAATCGACGTCGGAATCTTTGGCTCTAGCGTCTTTCTTGCCGATGCCGCTGGTGCATTGCTTCAGTAAGGTCACCTGGGGATGATCAAAGGCACGAGTGTTAAGCCTAGTCCACACCCAGAAACATTTTGCACAAACATGTTTCTCGGGGAAACGTTTTGAGCAAACATGTTTCTGGAAACTTGCTTCCACGAGCAAAGTGTCCATATAGTTACAGCAGCATTCCAGAAGCAAACAAGGCTGACATTCTAACGAGCAGTATTTCGGCCAGATAGAATTTCAGCGCTCACTAAGCTAAAATTTTAAAGAAAGTTTATTTACATCCCAAAGACGACGTCTGCGGCAGAATTTACGCCGCTCGGCTGTTTTGCAAAATGTCACGTACGCTCCATAACATGGGATCCGCAGATGGAACACAAATTCCTGACTAACCGAAAAAGTGTTTTCTGCGCATTCCATAGGAATAGCATTCAAGTTTTCCTTTAAAAAAAACTATGCATTCTGGAATCCTAAAGTGACACCTTCAAAATTCTGAAGCAACTAAATCGAACGCGCCGATGCCACGGATACGACGAAAAAAGTACGACGCCTGAAATTTGGCTCCCTTTTAGTTGAAGCGTCATTGAGCGGAAACATTTTTCCTTTGATGTTTACCGCCTCCAGAGCAAACACGAAAATGTTTGCAGAAACAGCCTTTTTCCGAAAACATGTT
>JAQGAF010006499.1:0-10100 GCA_034687865.1 Kryphioiulus occultus | reverse complement strand
TCCTATCTTTTTAGAAAAATTCCTATATTTTTTGAAAAATTCCTATATTTTTAGAAATATTCCTATATATTCCTTTATTTTTAGAAAAATTCCTATATATTCCTTTATTTTTAGAAAAATTCCTATATATTCCTATATTTTTAGAAATATTCCTATGTGTTTTGAAAAAATTCCTATATTTTGAGAAAAATTCCTATATATTCCTTTATTTTTAGAAAAATTCCTATATATTTCTATATTTTACTACAAACTGCTGTGGCAAAGGAAAATATTGCAGATTCTGGCTAAAATTCAGATACCGAAATCTGTTTTTTCTAAAATTGTTGCGCCAAAACTAATGTAACGTCTATCATTTCTGGTTTTGTTTTAAAAAAAATTGACTGCGACATTCTGTTGATTATAAATATAACTAAAATGTCTAAAAATGCATGATGGCGCTCTCTTAGTCCTATGTCTTATGTCTTAGTCCTATGTCTCTTAGTCTTAATCCTATATTTTTAGAAAAATTTCTATATTTTACCTCAAACTGCTGTGGCAAAGAAAAATACAGTAGATACTGGCGAAAATTCATCATCTGAGATCTGGTTTTTCTTAAAATTTTGCGCCTAAACTAATGCTGAGTCTATCATTTCTAGTTTTGTTTAAAAAAATGACCACCACATTCCACATTCTGTTGATTATTAATATTTCTAAAAATGTCTAAAAATGCATAATGACGCTCGCTTAGTCTTATGCTGGATAAAATTCATCATCTTAGATCTGGTTTTTCTAAAAATTTCGCGCCTAAACTAATGCTAAGTCTATAATTTCTCTGTTTTTTCTTTTAAATTGACTACGACAATATGTTGATTATTAATAGTTCAAAAAATGTCTTAAATATGCATTATCGCTAGATTAAAAAAAAAAATTCACCCATGGCGTGCTCTTAAATGTTAGTATTCACACACATACAATTTTTTTAGAAAAGAAATCTAAAATCCATCATTTGTGATCTAGTTATTAGAAAAAGTGCTATTTAAAAAAATTGCCTATGGCATTCTCTTGAATATTAATATTCCTAAGAATGTCGTTAAAAATGCATTATGACTAAAAGTTTTTCTTAATTCCACCTATTGTGTTTTCTTAAATGTTAAGTTTTTGTAAAAACCATACTCAGTAGGCCTAGCAGTCTGCCATTCTAAAATTATGTTAGTTGTGGTCCAAATTTTGGGTTTGATCGCTGTTTATTTAGTTCATGAAAATTTTAATTTTATTCTGAAATATTTGGTAAAATTTCGAGAAAATCTGATATTTGCATACTAAGAAATGTGAACAAAAATCTGATATTTGCATGTGAAAAAGTGTTAAAAATTGTATACCAACTTGATCAATTACAATTAAAAAGCAGGAAACGCTCTAAACTGCAGTCATTTCCTGATTTTGTTTAAAAAAATTCTATAATCGTCTTATCTTTTTTTTCATTTTTCCTTTATTTCCTAAATAATAATATAGGAAATATAGGAAAAATGAAAAAAAGATAAGACGATTATAGGAATTTTTTTTAAACTTTATATAATAATATAGGAAATATGGGAAAAATGAAAAAAAGATAAGACGATTATAGGAATTTTTTTAAACTTTGTATAATAATATAGGAAATATGGGAAAAATGAAAAAAAGATAAGACGATTATAGGAATTTTTTTAAACAAAATCAGGTTATAAATAATACGATTTTTTTAATTAGCCTGAACTCTCACCTCATGGTTACCACCCACGGCCTGTGGATATGTCCAACCTAACCCTGAGCAGGGAAATGCAGGTAGATAAGTAACAACATTTAAAAAAATTCTGTTTTCGGTAAACATCTTTTTCAGTAAAACGTCTTTTTAGAATATGTCTGAAAGACTGGCGGAAAATGCTCACGATACTTGGGCTAAGAAAAAGAAGGAAGAATTGGATGCAGTGGGTCAGTGTTTAGAGTAAAAATTGCTCGTAATTCCTTTCTTGGTTTTTAAGAAATTTTCTTTTGGCCCTTAGGTGGAGGCATTCATCCTCAACTGGTGCCCTATGACCTGCTCACCGACAAGGAAAAGCGCAAGAACAGAGAGAGGATCCAGGAATTGCTGAAATATCTCCAATTTCAAGGCTACAAAGTTTACAGGTAAGGTGTTTTTCAAGATAACCCAAAACTTTTTCTGCTCATTTTCGTTAACTAAATGTTTATTAATATGTCAAACATTGCTAACTTGACGAACTTTTCAAAATTGTAAATTTGTTGAGTTATCTTTTCTAATTTTGTATGTGACTGCTTTGTGATTTACACAACTGACCATGGTTTCGTAATTTATTAATTCGCATAAATAAGTATAAAATCAATTCGTTAAAATAATCGGAATGTTTCACATAATAATGTATTTGGGAAACCATATTTAATCGACTTAATACAGGGCTCCCCCAGACCTGGAATATCTGGAAATAAATGTCAGGGAAATTGGAAAATTCAGAAAAACACTACAAATCAATGATGCGTTTTACATTGGTTAACACAAAAATCAAGAGAAATTAATTATGGAAAAATTAATGATGAAATTGGCAATTAAAAGAAACTACACGTAATCAAAATTTTCATTTTCCAAATGAAATTTGTTTTATTTCTTGTTTTTAATGGAATTGTCAATTGAGAAAACAACTAATCTAATTTTTTTCACAGTGGAATTTGTGTTTTATCACATTTTTAAAATAGTCAGCTTAATTGTCAATTTAAAAAAATTATATAAAATTTGTTTTATATTTTTGTTCTATTTAAATATATTTCTATAATAAATCAATGGTCAGAAGAAGTCAGTTTAATTGTTAATTTAAAAAAAAAATATCTAAATTTTGTATTAAATATTTTGGTTTTATCTACATATAGTAATATAATATAAATATATTCCATAACAAATATAGCGTTCCTCACATTGGCATATGCCATATTCTTGCACACCAATGGTCAGGTGAAGTCAGTTTATAATTGTCAATTTTTTAAAAAAATGTAAATTTTTTGTTCTATATTTTTGTTTTACACGTATATAAATATAGTTCTATAATATAAACATTTTCCAAAATAAGTATAGCATTCTTCTCATTGGCATATGCCATGCTCTTGCACATCAATGGTTCGAGGAAAGTTTTTTTTTCAACCTCGAAAAGTCAGGGAAGTTTAGTCTGAAAAAAAGTCTCGGGAAACCCTGTAATACACAAGCATGTCATGTTGCCCCGAATATTTGTTTGCTAACCAAATGATTTTGTTTTTGTTTTTTTTCCTTGTCAATGTCGTGCGTTGCTTCGTTCGTTAAATTTCCAATTTCTTCGAACGTATTTTTGGGAAAAAAAATTTTGTTTGGGAAATTTCTTGGAATGGAATTTTGGATCTTTAACATTTTTGGCCGAATTAATTGATGTTGGTAAACCGTTCCCATCGTATGTTCATGTGACTTGTGCAGTCGTGTTGAAGGTAAAGGATCTTCCAGAATGAACAAGGCCGGAGAAGGTGACCAGAGCTCTGTAGCCGGCAGCACCGAAAGAAGATTCGCTTACAGTCTACTGGAGAAACTGTTGCAGTATTTGGACGTTGCAGCCATCAACATGAAGCTGTTGAAGCCAAGTAACAATTTCAGTCATCACACCAGCTATAAGACGTCTTCGAGGGATGTGAAATTCTTCGGAAAGGTAATTGTACAACCCGATCTCGGTTATTAATATTGCTGGAAAACGTTTTCAACAGATTGCACCTAAAATCAGTTATTAATGGTGATTTTGTATATGGAGTTAATTTCTGTCGATATTGTTGTTTCTGAAATGTTATTATGGTCAAAAACAGCATTGTTGGTGAATTAGTTTTTGTAAAAAAAATTCCTCAAAAATTTCTTTCATTATTATCGTGAGTATTGCCAAAAAAACATTTCATGGGAAATCTACCTAAAATCAAAAAAAATCTGAAAAAATTTCACGCCTTGTTATCTTGACCGTATTTAAAAAAAACATTTCCAGGAAAATGGACCTAAAAGCCATTTAGTAGTTTTTGTAAAAAAATTCCTCAGAAATTTCTTTCATTATTATCGTGAGTATTGCCAAAAAAACATTTCATGGAAAATCTACCTAAAAACCAAAAAAAATCTGAAAGCATTTCACGCCTTGTTATCTTGACCGTATTTTCAAAAAAAAAACATTTCAGGGAAAATATACCTAAAAGCCATTATTTTTTGTAGTCCTCAAAAATTGTCCTCATTGATATCTTTACAGTATTTAAAAAAAACATTTCAAGGAAAATGGACCTAAAAGCCATTTAGTAGTTTTTGTAAAAAAAATCCTCAAAAATTTCTCGCATTGTTATCTTGACAGTATTTATAAAAAAACATTTCAGGGAAAATATACCTAAAAGCCATTATTTTTTGTAGTCCTCAAAAATTGTCCTCATTGTTATCTTGACAGTATTTATAAAAAAAACATTTCAAGGAAAATATACCTAAAAGCCATGATTTCTGGTTGTTGTTCAAAGAAATGTTAGTAAAATCCATCATGGGATACAGTATGTTTCTGGTAATTTTACATTCAAATTTAGTTTACGAAGCCAATTTCTGTCAATATTAATATTTCTGTAATTTTCAAAGTTATCTAGAACTATATTATTGGGGATCTTGTCTTTTTTTAAAGCTCTCAGATTTTTTTAATTATTATTAATTCCAAAATAAAAAATACAAAAAAAAACATTTCAAGTAGAACATACCAAAAATTATTATTATTATTATTACAGTAAATATGGTTCTTTATAGAATTTTGGCTAACTCTTAATCATTAAAATGTATTTTTGAACGTGGAAAAATTAGAATTCCACCATGGATTTTAAAATTTCAGACAATTCAGGGCTCGTACGTTAATTTTAATTCGTGTGAATGGAGACTTTTGGATAAAATCTGCTTGTTTATTATCTAGGTTGTCCTGCCACTGATGGAGAAATACTTTTCAACACACCGCAATTACTTCACCGCAACAGCCACTGCCACATCCACCACCGGGGCAGCCTCCTTAAAGGAAAAAGAAATGGTCGCGAGGTATTCCCGGATCATTGAATGGGCTCCGCTAATGGTATCTAGCAGATAGAAATCATCCATTTTTGTTTTTTATTTACCAGCCTGTTCTGCAAACTGGCAGCGTTGTTGCGGGCCAAGATCAGCGCCTTCGGAAGCGATTCTCGCATCACGGTGCGATGTCTCCAGGTCTTGATTCGGGCCTTCGACGCTCGCTCCATCGTGAAAAGCTGTCCGGAATTCGTGCGAACGTCCATGCTGACCTTCTTCAACAACTGTGCCGAGGACTTGCTGCAAACCGTGTCGAACCTGAAACACGGACGGTACAATCACATTCGCGGAACAACTATGAAGACGTCATCGTCTTTGAATTACGTACAGATGGTGCTGTTACCCGTGCTCACCGCCCTCTATGACCACTTGGCCAACTGTGAATATGGAAACGATCTCTTGTGTAAGTAGAGTTTGTTTCTGCAGCAACCTCGGGCTGTACTTCGGATTATGCCCTGCTTTACTGTAGTCGTTATGAGAAAGCGGGCTTATCCTGACTGCTCGTAAGCTGGCAGTGATTGCCTGGCTGTTAGGGGCAGCTAAATGAAATTACATTTTAGGCATTTTTGGTGTGTTATGTTTTATGTTCTAATTATTTTCTAGTGGATGACATCCAGGTGGCAAGTTACAAGCTTTTGAACAGTTTGTATATTCTGGGAACCGATGGCACACTTGTCAATGACAGGTAATGTGTGTTGCCATAATTGTCCATTAATCGCATTGTTCAGTGACCATGAAACATGGAATTGTACAGTGTTTTTGTTGATTGTTTTTCCAAAAATGTTGCCTACGGTGCTCCTATATTAATCTATATGCTTTTTATTTAAAAAAATAAAATTGCTGCAGTGTTGCCTTTGTCATTAAAATTAATGTTTCTGCAATTTTCAAAATGGCATAGAACTATTTTTTCTTAAAAAAAGCAACTTAAAATTGTCATCAGTGTTACCTTAGTTTTTAATATTTCTGGTAAATGATATCGAGAGATTACACCTAAAATCCGTTATTTCTGGTAATTTTATATTCAAATTTAGTCAATGGAGCTAATTTTTGTCAATTTGAATATTTCTGAAATTTTCCAAATGGTCTAGAACTGCATTATTAGTGATCTAGTTTTTTTAAATCCCTCAAATTTCTTTGATTATTATATTAAAAAAAACATTTCATGGTAAAAAATACAGTGTACCTAAAATCCATTATTTTTGGTAGTTTTTTAAACAGATATACGTAAAATCCATCATTGTGATATGTTTGTAATGTGAAACCTACCATTCGAGATCGCATTTTTCAAAAAAACGTCGCCTATAGTGTTTCCTTATAATCATTATTAAGTATTGTTTTGAATAGAATTATGGCCCACATTTAATCATTAAAATACATTCTATGATCCTTGAAAAATTACGATATGACCTTGCAGGGTTCCCACCAGGGAATGTCAGGGATTTGTCAAAATTCATGAAAATGTCCGGGAAATTAGGACAGTTTACTATTTTTTAAAAGCAATTTAAAAAACTAACATTCATTATTTCAGCACTTTTTTTGCACAAATTTCGCCTGCATCGCGCTCCTATTCTTAGCAAATTTATGAATAGATTTTTTTTTAAGTTGCCACTGCATTCCCTTAATTAATATTTCTCAATATTTTATTTCTAAAAATGTTGCCTTTCGCAATCCTAAATTATTTCTATTGCTAATTAAATTTTTGAATGGCAACATATAGACTATTTCAGACCTAATTGTTGTTTTTTTTTAAAAAAAAATTCGCCTACAGCGTTTCTGGTAGTATTATTATTTCATAACATTTCTAAAGTCCGCAGAAATCCAGTACGATATTGTTGAAATGTGTGTATTTCTCACAAAAATTGCCTGTTATATTTACTTCACTGTTAATTTCGCTACTAATTATACAAATTAATTACTTGTGATCTAAAGCTCCGAAAATTTTCGCCTATGGCGTTTTAAACTTCGATTTAGGGCTGGAAAATTAATACATTTCGTGTAAAATGTCAGGAAAATTACTGAAAAGTTGTCCGGGAAATCGATTTTGAAATTTGAGTGGGAACACTTATTTGGGGATCTGGTTTTTTTTAATCTCTCAAATTTTTTTATTATTTTTATTTCCAAAAAAAAACACATTTCAAGTAAAATATACTTGAAATCCATGTGTATGACCCTGAAAAACCTGGAAAAATTAGAATATGACCCTGAAAAACCTGGAAAAATTAGAATATGACAGTGAAAAACCTGGAAAAATTAGAATATGACCCTGAAAAACCTGGAAAAATTAGAATATGACCCTGAAAAACCTGAAAAAATTAGAACATGACCCTGAAAAACCTGGAAAAATTAGAATATGACCCTGAAAAACCTGGAAAACTCAGGGAATTTCGTTTTCCGAAATTGGTAGTCACACTATCAATGCCTTATTTTTGCTTTTCCAGAAAGTTTATTAAGCAGGAGTTGGACAGGCATCGATCAGCATTGGGCACGTGTTTGGGGGCCTTTGCCAGCACCTTTCCAGTTGCCTTCTTGGAGCCGATTCTCAACAAGCATAATCCGTATTCCATCCATGGCAAACTGCAAGACCATTCTCTGGAAGCACAAGGTGGGTTGTTGGGAATCTGTACTTATCTCGCAACCATGTTAGCTAACCAACGTGTCAATTTCAGATGTGATGGCCAAACTGGAGGCCAGTCTTCCCAATCTTGACGACATCATGGCTGAGGCCGAAAAGTTTGCCAGTTCTGGGGCCCACTACAACGATGCACCGCACATCATCGATGTCCAACTGCCGATGTTGTGCAGGTGAGGTTCATAGCTTTGGTGTATGGAACAGGTTACCACAGTGAAACAATCAGGAAAACCAATATTATTGGTTGTACGGGTTCCAATATCGATGATATTTGAAATAAAGATGGTTATACTGGTCACCGTATTGCAAATATTGGTACCAATGCCAGTATAACTGTGCTGATATTTGTCATTGGTCAGGGTATATTGGTACACATATTGGGTGCGTTGGAATATGCATGCCATATTGGACAGAATAAAGCCAATATTCCTTTACCGACATTATTCTTGAATTGCTGGTTGTTGGCCGATACTAATATAATGGTGAAATTTTAAATATATGGAAATTAAATTGGTGTATTGTTAATTTTATTACAAATGCTTTAAAACAAATTATTTTAATTTTGTTCGCCTTTGCAAAAATAAATATGGTTGACAATTTTCTAATGCTGAAATTTATTGAATTTAATTAATGGTTATTTGAAGAAATTTATTTCAATAAACTTCTTTAAGTAAATGCAAAGATGGATAAAACCATACCTTCACAAACAATTAAAAGTACATTTTGTAAACATTTATTGGCCTCTGATGTGACAATCATACTACAACCTCTATAAAATAAATCATAGCATGGTGGCATTAAGTGCTATTTGCAATTAACATGTTTTAGAAGTTTTACCAAATGAAAATAAACGCATGAAGGCGATTTTGCCTGAATAGTTTAAAAATCTAAAATCATTAGGCTTATATTTCTATTAATGTGAAATGGATACCAGCTATAGAATACCGGAATGTGAGTATACAAATTGCCAATGATGCCAATATTTAATATTTTGCCAATACCAGTGTACCAAGTCCAATGTAATTTGTTGTGTGTGTTTTGATATTTTGGAATTTTCACTGGGGTAAGTTGGAAATTTGGTTTTAATAGTGATTTTTATTGTCTCCATTTAGCTATTTGCCTTTTTGGTGGGCCCAAGGTCCCGATAACGTGAACCCAACATCAGGGTTAGTTGCGAATCATGCATTTCAATTATCCCAGAGTTTGCGTTTATGTTTTACGGCTAGAAAATGTCTATTATACTTGCTTCCAGAAACCATGTAACAATGGTGACCAGTGAACACATGAATAATCTGCTCAAGAGCGTGTTGACGCTTATTAAAAACAACATCGGGTCGGAGAGCGCACCTTGGATGACCCGCATAGCTGGTAAAATTTATTAAATTCAATATTGATTATCTAATAGTGCAATGTCTTCACACGAACCTTCGAGTGTACTTTGGTATAGCAGGGTTCATTGAAGGAATTGATTTGGAGCAGGGACTATACTGAAGTACAATCGAATCCTCCGAGTGCAAACTTTTGAGTGCATCGTGTCTCACCGTGTTTGCTTCTTTCTCATTTCATTAGCATTTTCCCAGCAAATTATTGTAAACTCCTCGGAAGAGCTTTTGAAGGATCCTATCCTGAACTTGGTTGCCAGAGTTCATACTCGTGTCGAAGGACTCTACCACAAGGAAGAATCTCTACGGGGTTTTCTGAAATCTACGACAGAAGATACTTCCCAGGTGGAAAGTGAACTGCAGGAGGTGAGTTTCTGAAAGTCGCAACAGTTTTTTTTTAAATTCACGAAATTGGGAATTCGGCAACATTTGTAGATTTATTTAAATTTTAGAATTTATCTCCATTTGACGTGTCGAACCTGGTTTTAGCATGTTGAGCATGTTTCAACATGTTGAGCATGTTTCAATTCTCTTGCCGTATTTTTTGAATTTATGTAAATACACATTTTTTGATATATTTAACATTACCATGTACATTTCACACTTCTCTTGAATTTGTTCTTCCAGGAATGGCTTCTGATGGTCAGGGATATTTATGCCTTTTATCCTCTCCTCATTAAATATGTGGATTTGCAGAGGTAAGCATGTAATTCAAAGGAACCTTATCAAATGATACACTCAGATGAACTTTTACGCAAAATTGGTTGATAATCGGTTGATTTCCTTCAATGTTCAGTCTAATACAATAACTATTTCTTGTAATTTTCATGAATGATTTGAGTGGTACGGTGAAACCAGTCTATCTCAAACACTTTCCGCTTTCCTATATTCTTCCTCTATTTTTTCCTTTTTCCTATATTCTTCCTAGGTTGTTTTTTCCTTTTTCCTATATTCTTCCTATATTTTTCCTATTTCCTATATTCTTCCT
>JAQGAF010006498.1:0-10101 GCA_034687865.1 Kryphioiulus occultus | reverse complement strand
CTGATACTAAAGTACGTACTGCTGAATAACTGGTAAGATAATTTTTCATTCTTTTGCGTGTTTTAAAAAACATAGTACCGGTATAAAGGAAAATTTCTTGCTGTGAGAATCTAACTTTCCCCTGCCCCGGGCTATCCGTCTTCACCTTAAACATAGGCGCATGTGTAGGTGCAAGCTGTTTGCTGTGTAGGCACTCGAGGATGTGCTACACCTATTACCATTGACAATAGTGTCCTTGCTTTTCGTTTGAGAAAAACTTTGCCAAAAATGTGTTAACTGTACATGTGCATGTACAGCCATGCGCTACATTGTGCACTACTGTCGAAGCTCGTAAATCTGTAGCAATTTTATTCTCGGCTCGTAAGTTGGCTAATGCAAATCTTAAAGGCACATAAATTTCCATCTTACAAAGTCTAACTCAATTAAGTTGCTGCCATTGGTGGTGCATTAATGAGAGCTCGATCTCGGGCTGGAGACGAGGACTAAACGCTTAAATGTCTGATAATTTGACGTGTGGGCAATCGTTTAATTTAAAATAATGGCTCACTTGGCCATGAGTCGCTAATTGATGCCATACTCGGGATTACTCGCGTCATTGAAAACGGTTAAGCCTGTGACAATTATCAATGAAATAGTTTAATTAAGAGTATGGAGTTTTTACGGTATCGTAGGGGGCGGGAGATGGAAGGATTTTGGAGCCACTGGATTCTCCGGCAATAATTTGCCTGTTTTTAAGAATGAGCGTCAAAGATCGTGGCCCTCAAGATCCTTTCAAATTCAATTTTTCAAAATGTTTGACGTAGCTTATGTGCTTTCACTCACTGATTTTTTTTTTGGACCACAGAATGAATCCTGAATGAATAACTATGAGAAAACTAAAGAAGAGTAGCTGATTATTTTTCATCATAACAGCTAAGAATTGCCGTGAAGTTCCTTTACTGTGCCTTTTCCTTCCCTAGATAGAAAACTAGCAAAATGACAAAGTGCAAAAGTGTAGAATCAAACACGATATTGTCTTTTTATTTTTATAAATGTGGGAAATGTTCACGAAGATCCGAACATAACCAAAAACTAGCAAAAAAGAAAAATGCAAAGAAAATGATCATGCAGTGTAGAATTGTATACGACTTTGTAGTTTTATTTTTTTATTCAGTTTTTGAAATTGGGAAAATTGGGAATTTTGGAAAATTGGAAAATTGTTTCCTTCCCAATTTGAAAACTGACAAAATCACAAGGTGCAAAAAAGATAAATGCAGAATTCAATGTGATAGTGTGTTTTTGTTTTCATATTCAATTTGGGAAATTGATATATTTTACTTTTCATGATGAGAACTAAACATAACCATGAAGTTTTTGTCCTGCCCTTGTTGAAAATTAGCAAAATCACAAAGTGCACAAAAGAGTAAAGACAGTGTTGTTTTAAATTTTATAGCCTATTGTCTTTTTGTTTTTTATGTTCAACAATTAGAGTCTGTCAATGTGCTGTATGACTGGTTACGTTATGACTTATTTCATTTGTCTTATTTACAGATTTCACCATCTGGTCTTGGTTTACCGCACTGGTCATACTATTACCGGGTTTCGGACGATAAGGTGACTATCAGGCAGTCATAATCTTTTCTGAAATTTATAATATCCTGAGTTCGATTCATGATCATTTTCCCCCTTTTAGATAATAAAGGCATACATGCAGCTGATGAAAGACCTGGCAGTACAATTAGGAGCCACGAGTCAAGATGCGAGATTATTTGCAGGCGAAGTATTTAATTTCGAAAAAAGAATTGCGGAGGTAAACGGCATAGCTGATGGATTTTGGGTACATCTACAGGTCTGAATCCGCCTTGATTGCATGCCGAAGGGACTTGTTATGAATCTTCGGTGTTGTTTCGTAATCCCTAGATACATAAAGAGGCTCCCGACCACACTACCACTGACAAGTATTCGAACGACAGCAGGAAGGTCACCGTGAAAGAGCTTAGTAATATCTGTCAAAGGGTGAGTAAAATGCAAATTGGAGTCTGAGTCTATTAAGGAATTTATCAGATTGGTCAATTTCTCTTCATGTTAGGCCATTCTAGATTGTTTGTAATAACTTTCATTGATTTCACACCATAGTTTATTTTATAGTTTCAAATTTTCTACTTAATATTTATTGGTACCAGCCATATGTTATAATATCTTCATTGAAAAATTTAGACAATGTGGACAGTTTGTCAAATATTCCTATATTTTACTGCAAATTGCAGTGGCAAATAAAAATATAGTAGGTACTGTCCAAAATGCATCATTTAAGATGTGATTTTTCTAAAAAAAAATTCGCCTGCTTATATTAAATCTGTAATTTATAGTCTAGTTTTTTTTAAGACAAAAAAGGGGCCTATTACAGTATTCTCTTAAATATTAATATTTCTAAGAATGTCTTCAAAATTGCATTAGTGCTACTTTTTTTTTACAGATTTCGCCTACGGCGTTCTCAATTATAAAATACACGCGGGTTCGCGGGGAATGAAAATGCGATTTTATTTTTTCAAAAATATTAGATGACTATTGGGAAACATTCGAAATAATAGATAAATGTACTTAATGAGCAAAGTGTGGAAAATGATGTTAATTTTACTTACATGTGATATTTTTTTATTTGATAAGTCAGGGAAAATGATCAGATTTCTTCAGGGAAATTGAGTTGCAAATTTTGGTATGAACCCTGAATTAACTTAAAATTTAAGGTCTCCAGCATAGGTTTACCTTGGATATAAACCAAAAGCGCTGTGAAAAAATAAACACCTCAATGCGAATTTTGCATCTAATTAGTTTAGCGGTGTTAGATATCGCATACTTATCGCAATCTTCCATTTTATTAAATGTAAACATTGCTAGTTTCCAATTCTAATGGGTTTTGTTGCATTTCAGGTTATTTGGATCGATCACTTGAAGGCATTTTTACCGTCAGTATATATATCTGAAAACACTCCAGTCTATGTAACTTCCACGCGATATTTGTCTGACATCTCCAGGATTTTATCCTCCACGGACAAAGAGTGCGTAATTTGCCGTTGTTTTGCGGTGCGTCGAATAGCTTATCGTTTAAAGAACTAATTGTGGCATTTGTTACTTTTTTTCAGAACTCTTAATTCCTACTTGATATGGACTTTGGTATTAAAGTATGCTCCGTATCTCACGAAGGACTACAGGGCTGCGTTTGATACTTATTCCAGAGCCTTCACCGGTTCGTGCATATTGTTGTAAAGAAAATATTTTGTTCGATATTTCGTGAAATGATTATGTAAGGTCAAATGGTAGTGTTATTATTTCATTTGTGAAATCGATCCACCACAGCAAACACGTTCTAAATGTCAAAGTGCATTTTTAAATTGAAATTATCTTCTTATTTCGTTTAACTGATCGGCAGCATTGGATCGGTGATTGAGTGTAAGTTGATCCGGTGTTGTTCAAAGGTTGCTGTTTCTTAAAAATGTTTTCAATGTAAAAATTCAATTTGAAACTGCATGCTACGGGTTGACTATTGCTAGGAATGTTTACCATAATGGGTACCGATATATAAGGATATTTCTTTACGATTTCTTTATGGGCTTTTGATCTAACAGGTGCCAATGAACCCAAGCCTCTATGGGAATACTGCATCGAAGCAACTGATAGCATTTTTCATGTAGCTCTGATGTCCTTATACGTACAGAACAGTATTGAACAAGAAAAATTTGATACGGTAAGGCTTTTTTTGGTTAGTTACGGTTAATCTAATGAACATTGAATTACGATTTGCCTTTGTTTTTTTGTCACGCTTTCTTAGGCAAATGAAGTTTATCGGAGTGTACAAGAGGCCTTTATTCACACGCTGAAGAATGTCGACTGGATGGATTCTGCAGTGAGAAATGTTGCGATTGATAAGGTTGGTCAATTAACAATTTGTAGTGGAATGGATTGGTCCTGGTGTTTTTATCTTGCTAATGATGTTTACCATTTGAACAGATGAGAAATGTCAATTCGAAAACCTTGTACAAGGATTTCTTCAAAAACGATGCGTACTTGAATGAATATTACAGCAAGGTGAGATAACATTTGCGATAGTTTTGCATCCGCAAATTTTTTAAATTCCAGTTCACTGATGCTTGTTCAACTTACCCTCCAGCTCTTAGTGTTGAAAACGGATTTTTTGCAAAGCATACAGCATGCGACGCTGTTTAGAAAGGGGAAAATCGAAAGTGCCATACACAAAGATTCTAGAAACTACTTGTAAGTAAATTTTCTAAAAGTGTCGCGAAACAGAAAAGTTTTTCTAGTTGCCGGAAATTGCTCACGTCTCCTCGAATTTTGTGGCTTTTTCAGGAAATCTGAGTTTTCCGAAATAAATCCTTACTACTCGGACTTGAACCAGATCAGTAAGTTTAAAACACGTACAGTTTCGACACCACACTTATCCTGATTCATAAATCGCTATTTCTTATTTAGCCTTGCCTCCGGTTTTACTCAACGAACATCATTACAGCGTTAGCTGCCCAAGGTAAATATAAGACGTGCCAACCATGGGTGAATTTAAAAAACAACATGGTGTTTGCGCATGATGTATCATATGTGATTTTATTTCCATCTTCTCCTACAGGTACCTCACCTTCGGAGCACTGGGATCGTATTTCGGGCATGGCCTGATTCAAGGCTTCGAAGAAGTTGGTAGGTTTCAGTCGATTTATTTGATAAACTTTAAAAATGTGAATCTTGAAAGCAGCTTTGATTTGAGATTTCTTTATGAAATTATGCACTGTTAATTTAACTCAGGCGAAGAGTTTGGACGAATTGGGTACACACCTATCTTGTGGAATAACGAGACAATGGTCACTTTTGATGAACACCTTAAATGTTTGGCCAAATATCAAGAAGAATATCATTTGGACGTTATACAGGTACTAATGGACGTAATGTGTACTGCATCGTACTGCTTATATTCATTTTCGTTCATCATGACTCGCCCACTGCAGTTTTTCTTATTATTATTTTTTTTTTCAAATTCCATTGTTGTTCAGGTTTCTAGTGATCTGCATTGTGATCATGCCCTAAAGCTCTGAATGCATGAACATGTTTTAAGCTATAAGTTTGTTGTACTCATTCCAGGTGCCAGTTTTCAAGAACAAATCCCTGATCAACAGTTTTGCGGACATCGGAGGCGTAATGCAGGCTTTTTATGTAAGTGACAAAGCGATTGTTATGAATATGCATTTTATGGTTATTTTGCACTTTCCCAAGAGATTCATCTTGCGTGTTAGTGCTTCTGCTTTCGTAACTCAAGAGACTTAACAGATAGTACGTAGTGGCAATGACAGCACCAGATTTTGGTTAAAATGCTTGTGACTCCTGATTAAGTTCGATAAGGGAATGTGACCTGAACGTTTGTAAAGATAGCGTTGTACCGTCACTGTCGAGTTCCATGGTCAGTATAGTATTATGAGATTGTGTTGTGCCACTTGTAGCACATTAGTCTAGCAATTTTCTAAAGTTTTTCAAGAATTAATTTTTTACCTCAACTTTAATTTGTGAATGAACCACTAAAAGTCATGAAGCGTTTGTTTTCAGGGCTCCCCCAGGCCTGGAAAAGTCAGGGAAAATTGATTTAGTTTTAAGAAGTCAGGAAAATTCAACAAATCAATAACAGATTTTGCATAGCTAGTTATTGGTTAGCACAACAATCAAGGAGTGACCAGCAATTCTGTAAAAGAAATTAAGAAAACTAATCTACATTTGTTATTTCCTCATGAAAATGTGTTCTATCTCCAGTTTATATATAATAAGCGATAATTATAGCATTCCTTACATTGGCATGTCATATGTTTGCATTTTCAATTCTCAGAGCAGTCAGGGAAATTAGTCTTTTTAAACCTTGAAAATGTCTTCTCTGGGGGAACCCTGGATTTATTCAGGTGGTGTAATATTATTTTCTGGTAGTGGGCTGTGTTATTCGTTCACTAAGCGTACTCTTCCAAAGGTAACGTCTGGTAATGTTTTTTTTTTTGTTCACTTAGGCATTAGAAGCATGGGATGCCGCGGGAAATGAACCCGTTCTTCCAGGGATCAGTTATAGTCCTAACCAGCTGTTTTTCATCGCCTATGCGCAGGTAATAATCCTCATGCAACATTTGAGAGAAAATGAAATTTCAGAAAATCACCCCTTGTGTGACCTTTCCCGAATCTGTAAAATTTTTGAGTAAGAGACTCGAGCTGAAAAAAATGTTGGGTGAATGTGATAAGGGTGTATATTGCCATCATTCATTTTTGTGACTTTATTCCATTGCAGTCCATGTGTTCTGCTGCCAGGGATGAGGAGAACGATAATTTCTTGCAGTTATCGAGTTATCCTCCTGCAAGCGTTAGGTATATGCAATCCTTTAAGTATAACAGGGTGACTAGCCATTTGGAAAACCTGGAAATGTCAGGGAAATTAAAATAATGACTGGAAATTGGTTGTGGCACAACGATTTTCATTGGTATAAGTATCTCAGACAAGCATTACAGAACTATTTGAGATCTGCTTTTTCTAAAAATTTCGCCTACGTCGTTTTCTTTATATATCATTAACACTTCCTAATATTTCATGTGAAAATTCCACTAAAAATCACCTAAAATGCAGTATTTCTGTTATTTTTTGTAAATTTCGCCGAAGGCGTTCCTATAAATGATAAATATTGTAGCTGGCTGCTTATACAATTTTTCAACAAAAAATTTCCCTACAGCGTTTCCATCATTATAACCAATTTTTAAAATTTCGAAAGAAGTCCACAAAAATGCAGCGTTTGCGTTCAAGTGATTTCAACCACTAGTGTTCGCATCATTATTTCAGTTCACGATTATTTCTTGTAATTTTTCAAAAATTTCGCCTACGGCGTTTCCTTTATTATTAATATTATTATTTCTTTTTACAAAATTGCTAGCTAATTCCATCATTTCATAATCAGATCTACAATTTCTAAAATTTATGCAATTTGGCATATTGGCATGGGTCAAATCTGTAACAAAAATTTGCCCAATCTTTAAAAAGTGTTTCTTGAAATGGTCTGGAAATCTTGCAAAAAGTGTCTGGAAAACGTGGAAATGTCAGGGAAATTGTATTCAAGCTTCGGCTAGTCACTCTGGTAGAAGTCATAGCAGTTGCTCATTGAATAAGCCGTCTCATACCTGATTTTTCTTCCCTTCGACCCAGGGTAACGGGGACATTATCTCAAGTGCCTCAGTTTGCCGAGGCGTTCCAATGCAAAGGGCCTACGGTGCTGAGTCCATCGAAGCGATGCAGGTTGTGGTAATTAAGCCAGTTTTCTCAATGCCCGTACGGCGCTTCTCACACAAAACTCCATCTTTCTTCCTGAATAGGACTTCATTGCTTCATTTTTTTTGTTTTTGCTTTTTACGAGAGATTTTAAAATATATAAATATATATTTTGTAATATTTTCACTATTAATAATGGGGAACTACCATCGTAAGCGGAATTGCATGCAGGATTTTAGTTCGTAGGTTAGCTTTCTGTAGGCTGTGGGGATGAGTCATGTAGTGCATTTGCCTTCGCACCAATTTCAGCGTTTTTAGCGAATGACTGAAACGAGATTTTATATTTTTTGTGAATATTTTGGGTTTTAGCTAAAAAGTATATATGTTGTCGCTGTCGTTTGATCTCCGGTTTGTATTCGTCGACGAAACTAGAGCTTCAACTCATTTTTCATTAAAAAGAGTGAAATCCAAAATCACGAGTGTTAGTTTAATCTTGATTTTGTACTTTGTTCATAGAAATATGTTCAAGGAAAGTTGGTATACAGCTTGTGACAATTTTTTTGAGTAAACCTCGTATGGCAAGTTTTTGCACAATTTAAAATGTAACTCAAACATTTTCAGCTTTTATATCTAGTGACTATTGATTAATAATTAGTTTATTTGGGTTTTCTTAACCTGTTATCAACCAACACTAGTTCATTCTTTGAAAATATGGCAATTTGGGCAATGCATGAAATCCAGTTCATGCTCAGAGCAGTGAACATAGTTTTAAAATTCCAACATAAACTCATTGCAGCTGAATAAAAATTGTAAAATGTCTTGTTCTTCACTGGCAATAATAATGTAGACATTTGAAAGACGTTTTATTCAACGATAATGAGTTTTATGTGGAAACTCCTTGAAATTAACTTGAATTTACACTGAATTTGGATGGACAAGATATTGTCAAGCTGTGCCATCTTCAGATAAGAACTTAAATTAGAGAACATTAATTCCTTGGTGGTTTTCTTTAGACATTTATAGGCTTTTTTAGAAAAAGTTCTAATGTATGAAAATAAATTCATAAAGATATGCAGGCTATTACTCCAAAGTATCAATTTCTACTACGTGTAATACTGGTAAGTTTTCTACTTATTATCATCATCATCACAAGGTGAATTTCTATCTGTTATTGATAATTAGTAAAGTTATATTATTTTAGGGATTGATGTAGGTGTCATGTGTATCCAGTAAGTTTAATCGACATTGGATAACTCAATTTTCATTGCTGAGTGGATTGCGCAGCTGTTGATCCATATTTGAAAAAAAGTATTGCCTGCGCGCCACTGCTGTAACATGACAGTATTGTTACTTTGACCTGTTTGACCAGCTGCGCGCTTTGTGATATTAACTCAGTATAGTGGAAACCCATGGGTGGTTGACATGCTAATTCTGCTATTAATGCGGTTTTAAATTTGTGTGATAACAACATGCAATAGTGTCTTCTTATTGTAAAATGTGATTTCTTACAAGAACCACAAGGTTTTAAAAAATTGATATCAGTAAATTTGAAAATAATTTGCTTAGAATGGACTAGATCAGTAAATGTGGAAATAAATTGCCAGAATAGCAAGGTTCCCACTTTCTAGAAAATGACGAATTGTCAGGTAATTCTTAAAAATGTCAGGCAAATTGAGATAGTTTGCAGCAGCCAATTGATTTATCATCATCCTTCATAACCATTTGGGATAAAATCCATCGCTTTTCTTTTTTTTTTGAAAAATCTCATGTAAAATGTGAGGGAAATCGGCTCATGAATTTGAGCGGAAACCCTGAACAGATCTCGAAATTTTTCCAACACACGAATTTCCAAATTTACGCAAAGTTGAAAAATTTTAAACTCTGTTGAAATACCATCTGCCTTGGTACGAGGAATTATGTTGTTTAAAAATAAATAATTATCATCTTCCGAAGTTTTTTTTTTCTCCATTGCTGAGGACTGCATTTCCTTTATGGCCGTCCAGTTCAAATCTTAAAATTTGAAAATAATTATTGTCATATTAGTAAATGTGGAAATACGAGTTTCCAGATACAGGTATTTTGACATTTACTCCATGAAAAACATGAAAAATTTAAAACTTAGTCACAATATGGCTTTCCAATTTGGTATTACTTTCTCTTATAGGAAAAAAGTGAAATTTTGCTTGAAAAATTTCAAATTTTATTTTGAAAAAAGTAAACAGCACTTGAAGTACTTGGAAGTTCCTTCTATGAAAAAAGGTAAATTTTGCTGAAAAATTTAAAACTTAGTCGAAGTATGACTTTCCAATTACCGGTATTACTTTTTCTTATAAGAAAAAAGTCAAATTTTGCTTTACAAATTCTAAATTTTATTTTGAAAGTAAACAACACTTGAAGTACTCTTAAGTAATTCTAGGAAAAAAGGTCAATTTTGCTGAAAAATTGAAAACTTGGTCGAAATATCTACCTGCACGGAATTAATTAATTAATTCAGGTAAAATTCCTAAAAAAAATTCACCTTTTCAAGTTTTTTTTTCCTTTTCTTCATAATACGGCACGAGACCGCCACCTAATTCCTTTACTGGACAAAATGGCAAATAACGATTTTATCAAACCACGTTAAGCCTAATTGATGTTGCATTATCCCAACGTTTGACGCTTTGAAGAAATCGAGATGCTGGCAAAAAATTCCCGAGCTAAAAATCACCAGTTCACCCAGTTGATAAAATACATATTTTTTTATTATTGCCCAGAAAAATGTTTTTTTTTTCGGGTGTACGTCGTTATTTCCTAGGGGTTGGTGCTGGCCCCTGGTAGCAGTTGGGGGGGAGGGG
>JAQGAF010006497.1:0-10104 GCA_034687865.1 Kryphioiulus occultus | reverse complement strand
GAATGGTGCCTGTACAATTGTCAAAAAGTCCTTCAAACACCACCTCAATCACTATACTTAACACATTATAAAGACTCTTTGGGCCAAACTGCACATGGAAATAAAAAACACACTAAATTTCCATCAAAAACGAGTTCAAAAAGTGCCCCAAGGAGAATGGGACAAAATCGGTCCAAATTACACTAAAAAATTGTAAAATCGTATCCAAATCTTCTGCTGGACATCAGACGACAGAATGGTTTACCAACCGAATACTAAAATGCAAAGAAATGCGAAGGAACTTCGTTTTAGATGACTGTATCATTTTCACTTTGACATTGATGTTCTTTGATTTGTGATAAAATACATTTAGCATTATTATACATTTTTGAAATTGTATTTCCTTAGAAAATTTAGATTATTTACTGTAGATACATTAGTCAAATGCAGGTGTATCATTTTCACGTTGAGCCACTGCATACTGCACATATACTGCAGTTTCTGAATTTGAAGTAAGAATGAAGTTAAAGATACACATTGGTGATATTTCTGCATAATTTTTGAAGTTCGTTTACTGCACATCATTCTGCAGTTCTTTAATTTGAAGTACCTGCAGTTTTTCGTGCAATAAATTCAAAGTTCTGCAGTTTCTGAATTTGAAGTAACAATGAAGTTAGAGATGCCTATTTCTACATTATTTTTGAAGTTCGTTAATGCATATTTTTCTACAGGAAAACTGCTGCAGTTTTCCTGCAGATTTACTTCACTTTACTGCACTTTTAGAATTCGAACCCAGGTAGCACAAATTGTCCTGATGACGTTATTTTTGGTCCCAAATGACATCAAATAGTTGACACAATGTCCTTAACTAGTGATGTCAAATTGAAAACAAAAAATGATGTCAAATTAGACGACAAATGGACCACCCCGTAACTCGAAAGTGTAACAGTATTTCATGTACCGCCAACGAGGAAAACCATCTTTATTGGCACGATTTTTTGCCAAATCCGCACTCCATAGCCTATTGAAACAGGATGACTGACAGGCAACACGAAGGGGTATTTCCCCTTATGGCCCAAGGTTAGTTCGTATCAACACTCGTCAACATGATATATTTCATAGGAGGAATTCTCAGGTGGAATTCTCCGCAGGGGGTGGAACATTAAAGAGGACGCATGACTCTTCGAGAATAATCTTCCAGGTCATGGACGGTGTCTGCCAGATTAGCCCATTTGATCTGATCAGAGTTCGGTATCTTGCTCTGACTGTCACAGTTTGGCTTCTGAGCTGATGACTGGGTTGCATAATGAGGGTCTCAACTTTCTCTAATCTTTCATTAGTCTTCTTTTGGTATGCACTGAAGGAATTTTTCGAGGTTTGAAAGTTAGCTTGGTGCATTGTGTCACTTTCCTTGAGCTGAGATGAGAGTAATGTAATATTTGCAGCAATTTTGGGGATAGTTTTCAGTACATTCTCTTGGGTCGCAAGTGTAGATGCACCAAAAGTGTCCTACATCGAGAGGTTTCGCTATATTTCTGAAAATTTTAAAACATTAAAAAAATGCATTTTTTGTGATATCATTTTTTTTAAATCTCTCGATCACCATTTTTTATTATTATTTCTCAATACCATTTTAAGCAAACTAAGTCTACTTAGTTCCATTATTCTTGGTAGAGAGTTTAAAAAGAAATAATTGCCTGATGCAACCCCATTGCAGTTTTAGCCATGTAATGTCATACTTCAGAACCTCACTTCAGCTGTTTAAAAAACTAAAATCAGTCTATTCTGTTCATGCTGATTTTTCCACCCGTTTGGAGATAGCCCCTTCCAATAGCATAATTGAAACTTGATGTTTCTACTGTGAGGTAAACACAACATCTGAATCATAATGAGAAGGTCATGTTGACTGAATTGCTCTTTTGGTAGTGAACATATCTGCGAGGCAGTGTTTTAGGTCCTCTTGTAATTCAAATGTTGTCTTGTGATGATTCTGCCTTGTATGATGCAGTAAGAGTTGGGAATCCATTCAGATTACAAAGGGACCTGACCATCTTATCAGACTGGTGTTGGACGTGGAAGGACCAGAATGGTGTCCCTTTTAAAAGTCGTTTCAAGTATGAAATACTTGGGAGTCACATTCGAAAATGACCTGTGCTGGAAAAGTGGAAATCTCGCACATGTATTAAAAAAATGAACAGCTTTGGCTTAGCAAGTTTCAACATCTACAATTTGTCCTAAGAATATTTCGAAATTGTCCTCAAAGTTTGATTGGGTATCCATCTATTCTGACCCCTTGTTGAATACTGCTGCCTGATTTTAAATGCATACAGGGAGGGTCAAAAGCAGAAATTGGACATGGTGCAGCATAGAGCTGCCAGATTTATCACCTGAAATACCAGCAAGACGAGCATAACTAATTTAATCAAGAGTCTCAGATGGGATACCCTGCGATCAAGATGGGTGGCTTTATGCATGAGTCTTTTTTGAAATCCAGCGAGAATTTGCACGTTTAAAATAGACATATTTTGTCTTACAAGTATTACATGTATTAGTTTGGCGAAGAGATGGCACAAGGTCTTCTTACCTTACTTGTGTGGAAATTACTTTCGTACACATTCCTTAAATTGCACTCTGAATGCACTTCCAAGATTGCAGTGAAGTGCCTTGAATGCTGACAATGTTATATGATGGCACATGGCTGCATGTACACACTTGTAATGTTTTATTGAAATTGAAAATATTATTTCAGTTGTGGCTACTGATATGTGGCTCTGGGTGGCTGCATTGGCCAGCTGTGTGTTCTTATTCGTGTTCTTTATATGGGGCGTGTCCACTCTGGAGGATCGATGCCGTAGAAAATACCATTTAACACCCAGCATATCACCAAGTATGGACTTAAACAGCGAAGGTCCAAACACATATCAACAGAGATCCAATCGTCAAGGATTTTAAGATACCAAATATTGCCATATTGCCAAAAGTAATTGGATATCTGCTTGTGCATAGTATTTTGGTGTCAGTTCCTCTAGCAGTAAGATCTATGCCAATATTTTCATTCCAGGACGTCCACAACTTTTCTGGGATGACTTTCCAGTACATTTTGAGACATCTTCTGGAATAATCCCTAGATTCATGTAAGCCTGCATTCCAGTTCTTACCACAGGTATTTATTTTGGTACAGATTGGAACTCTGTGCAAGCCTGTAGTTTTTATGCAGTCTTGTCTTAAAACCACTCCAAAATGGGCCACATTTTTTGGATGGTAGCATTGTCATGTTTTTCCTGAAATAGCTTCTCCCTGAACTGTTCCTAAACTTTTGTAACACTAAATGGTTCAGAATGGACATAGCCTGTGGCCCTCATATGTCCAGGAATGAAACCAAGAGATCCAGCCCAAACCATGACAAACAGCCCCAGACCACTAATCCTTCTACAGTGAAGTGCTCTACACCCAGGAGAAAATGAAGTGCCATCACCGTGCATTGATTGCATTCAATATGCAGTCATGTAAAATCCTCCTAACGTTGACTGCATTCTGGGCACTTGGACTGCAGTCTCAGAAATGCATTCAGAGTGCCATTCAAAGGATGCACTTTTTGAAGCATACTGATTTGCACTTAATCCACAGTCATGTTAGCAATCGTATGGTAAATAAAGAAACAATCTGAATACAGTTGTTGACTGCAATGTTACTGCAGTTTCAGAATGCAGTTGCAAGTGCATTCTGATTGTGTACCAATCAACAATCTGAATACATGCGTTGACTGCACTGTTAATAGTTTTAAAATGCAGTCGAAAGTGCATTCTGACTATGTATGTAACAATCAACAATCTGAATGCAATCGTTGACTGCAGTGTTTCTGCATTTTAAGAGTGAAGTTACAAGTGCAATCATGATTGCACCTAAAACAATCCGAATGCATTCATATGTTAATAAGCCTACATACTTAAGTTCTCACAGAAAACAGTTGGCGACGTTAGTCGTTGTCCGAGTCAGATGGTGACACCAGAGACGTTCCCAGTCAGTTGGCGTCGTCCGAGTCAGTTGGCGTCGTCCGAGACAGTTGGCGTCGTCCGAGACAGTTGGCGTCGTCCGAGACAGTTGGCGTCGTCCGAGACAGTTGGCGCCAACCTGAGACAGCTGGCGACATTAGTCGTTGTCCGAGTCAGTTGATGCCAGAGACGTTGCCCGAGTCAGTTGATGCCAGAGACGTTGCCAGTCAGTTGGCGTCGTCCGAGTCAGTTGGCGATGCACAAGATGGTAAAGTTGCCGTCTGTTAATTATTAATACCACAAGGTGATTTTAACATTGAGTCTATGGAAGCTAGGAATCATGTCAAAATTATGACTGCAATGTCTTTGCATACCAGATAGCTCAGTGGATAGTGTCTGCCTGCTAAGCCCTAGGAACCATGATCAAACCACACCAAGGTAAGGATTGTATTTGAGACAAAGTGTTAACTGACTTGTATATGGACATATAGGAGTGGCATCAGAATGCATTTGGAGAACACACTTTTATGCAATAGTGCAATTTAAAAAATGCACTTTTTTAGAAGTCATGAGTGCACTCTGATTGATCTAAGCAAACAGTTTGATTGCAATCCCTGGTCGAATAAGGTGAAAGGGCCATCATCATTTGCCATCCGATGGCAATCTATGATTGCAATCCCATTCCATCCATGCCACTCCATGATTGCATTCGGATTGCTGATTGCACTTTTTGGAATGCATTCAATGTTATGGGGATTGCACATTATTTTCTCCTGGGCAGCTGGACATTGAATCAGTGGAAGTGCATGTTATGTGACAATGAATCAAATTTAACTATATGGCAGTTCTATGACAGCTTGGGTGTTGAGAATTCCTAGCAAACTGTACTCACCAACTTTAAATGCTTGAATGTCTAAGATCAGGATCTGATGTGACCACTGTGTTGGTGGATTAATGGAGGGTTTATTCCAGAAGACACATTCCAAAATGTAATGGACATTTATTTCCAGATGTGTTGTGGCTGTCCTAATAGCAAAAACTTGGTCAACGTCTTACTGATAGAGGAACTCACATTGAAACACTGCACGAACATGTGTCTGATTACTTTTGTCAATATAAACTGCTGTGCAAAATTAGCTTATCATCTAATGTTTTGCAAGTAAACATTATTGTTTGTGTATGAACGGAAAAACACTAATGCTGCCCAAAAATGCCAATGCATGAAAAGCTACATATGTCATGAAAAACAGTTACAAATTGGTAATTGTTGTTTAACAATAATGTGTAGCCCCTCCTCTTGCCCTTATAAGCTCATTGAGCCTATTGGGCATGGAAGAAATCACATTGCCTAGTCTCTTAAGGCCTGTTCTCCCATTCTTCATGTGTTGCCTGATCGAGCTCTAGAAAAGTGCTTGGCAGTGGTATCCTGCCTCTTAAGGCGTCTACGTATCACATCCCAGACATGCTCAAAGGGATTAAGATCTGGACTTCGTGCAGGGATTGATAGCATGCAATGCCGACCTCTTGAAGATACTCACGAACCACACCAGCTGTGTGGCCATGCAATGTCACGGAGTAACAAAAAATGTTCACCAATAAATGGTACAAAAGGCACCACATATTGCTCCATATTGCTGGCTATTCCGTGTGCCCTGGTGAGAAGGGGGCCTGTAGCAGGTCTTATAGAAGCAAAGCCGGCTTCCAGCAGTCGCCTTCTAACAGTAGAACAAGAAATTTGGACATTTCCGACTTCATCAAGTTGTCCTCTTAATTCATTACTGTTGTTAAAGCGATTTCTCACTGCAGCCAGTTGAAGAAATCTGTCGTCTCTGGGTGTGGTGCTTCGTGGACGACCCTGTCTGGTCTTCTGTTGTGTCTGCCAGTCTCCCTATAATGTGAGAGCCCTGGACAAAGGATTGGTTGATTCGAAGGTGTTGTGCGATTGTACATTGGCTGATGCCTAATCTGGACAATAGCACTATTCTCAAGTCCAATACATAATGGTCATGTCCATGTTTTTAACTCACAAATCAACTGAGAGCGCAAACCAAACACCAAAGTGTAGGGGTTGTGCAGGGATCAGTGTTATTGATTATGACATCCAGGACGTTTAAGCCCGGTGTTTAACCTTCATAAATGCCTTACAAAAGAAATTAACTAAGAGTAGAAAAATTATTGGAAATTAGCATGTGTTTCTATAATTTTAATTACAAAAATGAAGGTGATGCCTTAAATTTGCACAGCAGTTTATTAGCTTTGTCATCTCTAACAATTATCACTGAAAAACTGAAAACTTGTGCTGTTGACTAATGTAAACAACTACCATGCCTACTAGAACATTACCTCCATGGTGAAACCCTTGTTTGTCATCATACGTCCATCATGTCCCAACTTCGATTTGGAATGTACATGTGCATTGCTTTTTGATAGGAATGCATTTTGGTTTTCTTATTGCCATGATTTCTTTATAATTGATATACTTTGTAATCTTTTTTGTACTTTAGTTTTTGGTTTAATTAATGTTGTTCAGACCATGGAAATGTGCATATAAAGTATCCTTTTATACTTTTTATATCTACTGTGTTTTGTGATTTTATTTTCATTTGAACTTTAAAAAGTTGGGGTCTTGCAACAATGTTAACCTTTCAAGTCAGATCAATCTATTTGCTCTGTAATTACACCACAATACTTATCAAACATTATTTTCCCAAAATATGGGCCTGCTACTCCAATCTTTCGGCTTGTTTAAAATTGATCCATAAAATAATGTAACAACTGGCAGGGCAGAAATGACAGTATCACCTGCAATGTGTTGTTGATCTAATGTTAATAGCAGAAACACATGGGAGAGCTGAAGATATGCTTCGACAATTAGATGGAAATGGACAAAAGGACGTACTCGAGATAAACACTACAGATACTAACACTAAGCTGAAATTGAGAAAGGGAAATTGGGAAATCTGCCTACTTTTTTACCTACATGGAGCAAAATGGAGCAAATTTTAAGGGCCATTTGTATGGCCCTCTATGGTCCTCAAGATGGAGCAAAGCCTCCTTTTGGACATGGAACTCATGAAAACTCGTTAGTAGAATGTGTTTATTTTCTCTCAAAGGTCTTCCCTTACAATCACAAAATAACTAAAAAAATTTGATGTGGATTATATGTCATCTCCAAGTTATTGCTAGTAGCCATGAGTAAAACTTTTATATTTCCATTCTTTCCTACAGTCTCTGTCAAAATGATAAGTGAACTCCATCATTCTGCTATTTCAATAAAATTTGGCTACCTACTATAATGAAACTATTGTTCAGGACTCCTCATTGTGGTGAATTCTAAACCAGAATATTTTTATTGAGATATTGTATGTTACAATAAGGGCGGGACAAAATGATAAGTCGACTTGAAGGTTTTGAAAGTCACTATATGGTGGTGTTTTGAATTGGAATGTAATATGAGTTGCACGATCTCTTACCTAGCAGGTGTAAAAACTACAGTTATAAACAAGTTCTACAACCTTGGTGGTACGTTTCAAGATTCCCGCAACCAAAATATCATTTTCGGGTAAAGTAAACTTTTCAAAAAGATTCATGCTAAAAACATCCTGTCTGGATCTCAGTGTGTCCCACATGTCGGGTCTCGTCTGTGGACTTTTCCAGTGACAAACCTGACAGCTCTAGTGGAATCATTTCTAGTTCCTGTACTTGGCCCACTCTGTACGGATTCCATACTTGGGCAGCAATATTCGAGGAGGGGTCGAGCAGCGGTCTTTCCACCTTCTGATAAGGTGAAATACCACCTTCCTCATTTCCCTGGGTTGTTCTGGTGCTACTGGTAGATTATCGTCGACTGAAGAAGTCTACGACACTGGACAAATATCTGATACTGCTTTTCGACGACGATCAAGGGGCGTTTACAGTTGTTGCTGGACGAAGCAAAAACCTACTGGAAATGACAGACGTTCAAGCGTATTCAAACATCCACCTATTTTAATCACAGAACATGCTCAAAATTGTGCCAAACGATGTCAATGCATGCCTGACACCTCTCAAGCACTTCTCAAACATTGAATGCCGGACGTCTTGAAAGATTCCCGTGAAACGCTCGGAGTCTTTCAGGACATCCGACATTCGATGCTTGAGGGATGTCAAGGAAACATTGACATTGCTTGTCGCAATTTTCAGCATGTTCTGTGAATAAAATTCCATTAGGTTTTACACATGGTCCACCAACAACTGTAAACGCCCATAGCAGAGAAAGCTTACATAAGCGACTACATTCATTGGAAAAAGATATTTGTCATGGCGTCCCCTCACCCATATCAATTTATACAATAAGATCAATAACATTATTTAGCTGAAAGCTAGCAAAATCGTTTATAAATTTTCACATAGCAGTGAGTAACGTTAAACGAGCAGTAGCGCTAGCCAAGATATATCAATTTAAAAAAACAGCCGTTTGTACTTCAACAATGCATCCATAAATTACAGTAGCAACAAAACAAATTTTCGTACACTCCAGGCTGTTTTGACTCTTGCAATTCTTTTTATTTTGCATAATTTGTTTGGAGATACATTTGAGGTTGTGATACTATCCAAATATCACGAATGAGTGATTATAATATACTGTGCTGAAAGGACATTATTTAAGGCATTTTAGTCTTGGGGATGCCTTGTTTTCATCTTGGCTTGTGAATGCCCTAATCGCCTTCTGAACTACCACTACCGCTGTCCGAGCTGGATTGTGGCTTTGCTGGAGGTGGCTGTTCTACAATGACAGGTGTTTTTTCGTGTTTGTGTTTGTCTTTGTCTGTCCTCTTCTCCAGTATATTGAGCTTTCGAGCCATATAATTGTCATCCAACTAATGTGTTAACAAATAAATAAGCAAACAATTTAAAAAAGAATAATTAAAGTAAATAATTCTGGACCATTAATAGCCAAATCAAAAAATAAATCAAATCATAATAAAAATTGGTTGTTTTCCTGTTGTAAAATTATGATATTAACCTTCATTCTAAAGCATTCATCAGAAGCATTTGCTTAATTCCTTTGTTTATAAAATTATATTTACTTTCTCGAACTTTATTAGGTGATCATTAGATTAATTCTTTTCTTTGAAATTTTGAATTAAAGAGAAAATAATCCCGATGCAGTGAGCTAATGGAACGCATTAAATTAACAGTTTTTTAGTTTTTGTATGGAAATTATGGAAAAGGTTAAAACCTCCAAAACGGTTTAATTTAATGTTACATTACCAAGTTGTACTTCAAAATAATGCATTTTATAAACTAAAATGAATTAATAAATGAACGAAAGATTGGTTCGTAACTTGAAAATATCAGTGCCATAATTTGTGTGAAATTGATTAGAATATACTCACATGTCCTTCCTCTGCACAAGTTACGCTAACTATAAGTATCAATACAACAAAAGACAAAACAAAAAAATTCATTGAAGCCATTTTGATGTGTTCTTGAACAGTAGACTAGTAGTTTGAGTTCTGGTATGCCTGACCCTGTGATGCTGTCAGCATATATGCTTCAGTATATATACTGATTTTGTGCAAACATCAAGCATTGTGACGCATGGATTCAATATTTGATCAGGCAACCTGCATCATTCTGACATGTATACCTTAGTCCATATGCCACTCATACATACTGTACTTCCCATTCAAACATACTCTATGGTATACCCCATTCAAACATACTCTATGGTATACCCCATTCAAACATACTCTATGCTGACATACTCTATGGTCACATTATGTCATCCCCATAGCTTTAGATAGTGTGTTGTTGAATACAAAGGGAGCAAAAAATGGATTGTTCCCTAAATATTGTAATCGTTAATTAAACCATAAACTTGCATCTCTGGAATTAAACATCACTTGAAATATTATATTCCTTACAATCCTAAATTTCAAAATTTGGAATTTGTTTGCCACCCTAAGCAACAATTTAATCAAAAGTTTTTTGCCGGCGTCGGTGGTCGAGTGGTAGCGCGCTGACTTCTCGACCCAATCGTTGCGGGTTCGCTTCCCGGCCGAGGTCGGTAAGAAAATTTTGGGCAGGCGATTTTCCCTGTGTGGCGGCTCTTTCGGATGAGAGTTTAAACCGAGGTCCCGTGCGGATC
>JAQGAF010006496.1:0-10105 GCA_034687865.1 Kryphioiulus occultus | reverse complement strand
TTTAATTTGCTAGGGAAGTATTCTTCAGAACAGTGTTCTGGGGTAAGCCAGGATTCGGAACCAAAAATAATGTCCGGAGCCTCAGATTCTACAATTTCTCGAAATTTAAGGGATGCTTTTGATGCTCTGACAATTTAGAGTAATGATTTTAAAAGAATTTAAGCTTCTGATAGGAGTCAGACGGTTCAGTAAGAAGACCCTTCAGATAAAGCATTCCTGCAATCCAGAAAAGGGGTTGGTTGAGTTCCATGACTAAAAAGGATCCTCAAACAGTGTGGTTGGAACCAGAATTGTTTGCATTAGCTTTAAATGTGAGGGGACATCCTTTAAGCGGTTTTTAATGACAAATTTGTACAGCACCATCCAACTATTAATTTATTATTAGTTCGTAGATGTTGTACTTAAACAAAAATGCAAAAATCGTTCTCTTTGATGATCTTTACATTAGAGAATGTATTATTTTTAAGAGCCATCAAAATACCTCCTGACGCCCTACCCCTAGTGGGTTTCAGTGGCTGGATAGTGGAAGCATTCGTGGGTGGGAAAAGGATTTAGGGTGGTTTGGATAGACCAGGCCTCCTTGAAACATAGAATGTCATAGGAAACCAGTGTGTCCATCAGTTGGGGGTCGTTTGTGATTGAGCCTGTACCGTGGATATTCCAATGGCAAATGGTCAACATGAGAGGACCATGAGATGCAAGAGAGGACCAGCTGCGCCAAATCCCTCCGGTTACCCCTTGACTAGAATCGAAAAACCCAGGGTAGCGGAAATATAATTACGCAATCCAATTAATCAACTAAACAATGACAACCTGAGATCAAAACTACGACTGAGAAGCTAACTAGAACGTGAGCGGAGCAAATTCCGCAATCATGGTTAAACCGTCCGCTAAACCATGGCAGGGGCTAAGCAACAACTCACTGCAGGCTTGCCCAGGGTGACCTTGACAGGTGAAAACTCACAGTGGAGCTTGACCTCCACGAAAATCAAACAGTATTCAGAAAATGCTAGCATTTTTATAATTAGGAGTCGATCCCATCAAAAACGGGTAACTGCTGATTTACTCAATTCAACTTAGATAAAACTGGTGAACAAAATCATTATAAACTAACAGCTACAGCTCACCATAACTTTTTCGTTTAGGATTGGTTAGTGGCCAATTTACAAAGCTTATTAAACTTGAATTATTCTTTATATTGGCCATGTTTTTATTTGGCTAATATGGAATAGAATACGAACGTTAATTAAATGTCTGGCATAGGCTACTTATTAGGTAAATATTTTACATTTGGCAGTATCAGGCATCTGAAAAAGCACTTGTCGTAACTTCCGGTCCAGAGTATTATTCCAAACATGTTGAAACAGCAAAATTTGTCCACCTTTAATATGTTATCAAAATTACTGTCAATATCACTAGGTATGCAGTAATTGCCATGTTCCTGAAATCATCACTACACCATATACTGGTACGCAGACATACAGCATCTGTGCAAAATTCAAATCATCTTGTTAAGTCATCAATGACATCAAATGCTGGAAGGAGGGACTGGAAAACTTTTCAACTGTTCCTATAATTCCGAAAACTGTATAACATCATGGTGATGTCACAGTCCCTCTCAAACTTTGAGTAAACAGTAATGAATTTCAGAAGAAGACAACAAATGATATCACTTCAAAATTATTTCTACGGTGTATAAGCGGCTTGAATTCAACTAAATGTTTCAACGTTTTGGTTCAACCAAATATAACATTTCAACAAAGAATCATCATTGTTTCTACGGTTAGATTCAACCATCTCATACAAAATACAGCGTTAAGTAGACAGCGAGGGACCATGCATATGTTACGTAACAATTTTTGTCCTTTTTAGAGACCCACACACCCCATGTAACGCTAACACTGCAGACTACCCATCCCTAGTGCTACATACTGTACATTTCGTAACACATATATACAATGATACTGATAACAACGTTTCTGGTGGCAATTCTCAATCTGAACTGCAGAGCTCAGAATAGTTAATTTTGCCCATCAGTTTATTCTGTTTTCTACAGCTTCAAAATTCTGCAGTTACATTTTTAAAATATCTGTTAATTGAAAAATGTTACGTAATGCAAGTAGAAAACCCACAGATCCCCTGTAACAGTTCGTCTCAATTTCACGAGGATAAAACCCACCATTTGGTGTGTTACATAATATTAGCACGGCCCTGCACAGTTTTCCCAAATAAATGTCTACTAGCTGTTGAAGTACAACGTAAGGATTTTTCGTTGACAATGTGATTTGGGTTGCCTGGAAAAAATTGCATGTTTTGAGCTACAAAACAAAAAATTGAACAGCTTAAATTGGTTGGCTAAATGTTGTTTGAACCAAAATTCAACGAGTTCTCAACAACATCCACAAACACACTTATAGCACACGGTTAAAAGCCATATTTATTTTTGGTTGAAAATTGGTTTTGTGGTAAATTTTCTTGCCCTGACTGGATCCACCCTGATGCATTCCTAACCAGGACGTCCTGCCGATGCCAATGTTAATGACGACAACATGCAAATTTCATACTTAAACTAGATTCCTTTCAACTTATTTGCTGGCGCAGGTGGTCGAGAGGTAGCCCACTGGCATCTCGACCCAGCGATAAGGGTTCGCTCCCGCCGAGGTAGGTGGGAAAAGTTTGGGCAGGCACTTTTCCCTGTGTGGCGGCGGTGGATCCCCCTTCCTCTCCACACATTAAGGATCCCTCGGGCATATTCCCTCGTGCAGGGAAAAATTTCCAGGTGGATGGTCTGCCCTCTGGCAATGGTGACAGGGCATCGTGAACGCAAATAAGCCAAGATTAAAAATCTAATCAACTTTCAACTTTTCCATACTGACAATTTCTTGATAGACTGGAACAAGCAGTCGAGCCGAGAAGGAGCAGCGTGCTCCTAACAAATGCCTTCTCAGCACCATACTTTTTGCTGTTATTGACTCCCTACCTGGTTTGAAATAGAGCAATTCCAATATTCGAGCCATGCCTAAATTGGCCCTGGTCTTGGCCTAAGGTAGCAGAGTTAGCTCAGTAGAAACCACTGTGATTTTTGGGACAAAATTAGCTTACCATCATCTGCTATTTGCATCGTCCACAGAAAGCATCATGGTTGCCAGGCAACCACACTGCAGGCATGAGAGCCAAAAACCCGTGGCCATTTTGGTTTTGACGAGTTGTCAGCTCGCGATCCAAGGTAGCCAAGAGAGCAAGGTTTTTTTAGGCTCACCTGGATCAGCAGCTGAATCGTGATCCGCTCACCTGGAACGATTTTTTTCACATGTCTCTCGAGCCGCTCAACATTGGGACAGCCCTGTTGCAGGGATTGCTATCCAGCAACCTTTGGAAGAATTCACAATTAAGACTTGAGTTTCTAGGGAGTTGATGGAACTTTGGCCTTATCTGGCTTTGCATTTATTAAGATCTTGCCAACCTGCCCGTTCGCTTGGATTTCAACTTTTTGTGCACCAGTCTATACCGTTCTAAAGTTGGCCAACATGCTACACTGGCCCTGTGACTCACCTTAATCACTAAGCTCATGGATAGATAGTCATCCTTAAGTCCATCTTTAGGCCGTTCAACACTTTTCATAGACAGTCACTACAGACTTTGCTTCACTCTTTGCCCTTCTGCTTTAGTGCCACAAATCCCTATGACGAGTTCCATAGCTCCTCCAAACAAATGTGAAGTCGTGATCTTTGTGGTTGTGATATATGAACTTTCAGGTCTTAGGTTTTGTGCCCCCTTTGGACCTCCAGACATTGTTCTTACACCATTACTTCTTTGTCGACTAGTTAAGTTACACCTTGCTACTAACCCAGTTAACGTTTGCATTTGACCAAGTGCCTTCAGTCATTTCTTTTTTTGAGTTGTGCCTTACTTAGAATTGGCTGACTGGTTCGATGTTGATAACGCATCACAAGTTAGACGCCTTTCTCAATTTAAGCATTAGACTCAAGCATTCTGAATTAAAATATTTCTCATTTTTCATTTCAGCTCTGCAAAACAGCTCTTCTGCCGTCATTCTTCCTCTTCTTAAATTCCCGGTCTTACAGGGGATATCAACCGTTCGTGTAGCATCATCGGAGGCCGAGGTTAGCCAAATGATGACAAGTGTAATGAGCCGGAAAACTGCCACAATAGAAGACGGGAAGCAAAAATGATTGTGGTATCTACCGTATCAACCACGCTTATCCACCTCAGGCTTGCACTTGGCGGCGAGCTTGCTGACATGCCTGCCACTGTCAGACTTGTGACTCCATCGGCTGGACTATTTGCTCCTGCGATATCCACCACAACAACAATGCTCCTCCTAGCAAATCGGTCATTGTACCACGTCCACCTCAGGCTCAAACATGGCGGCTAGCTTGCCGCCATGCCCGCCATCATTGGACTGGTGACTCCAATGACTTGCTAATCTGCCACTCGGCGTCCTGACTAATTCCCGTGCCGCATTGGCAGCCTGAGGCAGGACACCTTTCCCTATCCATTCTTCACCAAAGGTCTCACACCGAACTCGTCATACCTGGCCATTTATTACTAGTCATGCCCGTGGTCTTCCTCTGACAATTACCAGAGCCATTCGCTATCATCTGACCGTGGACTTGTGCTAGTCGTGATCTCGTGAAATTCACACCTCCATTCCGTGGCAGGACTAACCCCAGTGCATTATTTATTTCCACTCAAATTGCATTGCTAATTTTGTTGATACAGTTGTGATGGTCGCACCGACCCTTCTGGCATGCAGCGGTTACCGCGACCTCTTTGGCATGTGGCCGATTGCCCCCACCGCAGAGCCCCCTGGGGCCGGCCCGAGGTGGTCCGGGGGACTGGGACGATGGGAAGGGGGCAGTCGAGCCTAGGCCTTCAAGGGGCAAGTCGCCCCTACTACGATCGCGCTAGGTTTGCAAGTGTATGCTCTCGCCGTTTACTGTATGTTTTATCTCGCTAAGGAAGCTACAACGAGAGGTGAGGTTACAGAGTACAACCTGCCAATATCAAGCATTAAGGCAGAGATAAAGAGGAAGCTCGTGGAGAAGTGGCAGATTGGTTGGGACTCAGGAGACACTGGAAGGAATGTGTATGCATTTATAAAAAGTGTTAAAAACACATGGGATTTCCTTTCAGGGAACATTGTCCTTCTGTTGTCTGGGCATGGGCCTTTCCGGCAGTATCTTCATCGGTTTAACCTTGGCGATGATGGAAATCTGTGTCCTTGTGGACAGGGTGAAGATTCACCCATTCATATAATCTACGATTGTAATCTTACACAACGGGTTCTTGCTAGAGAAAGGCTCATTGATATGTTGCATGTCAAATTAGTAAATTGGCCCTGTAGTCCTGAGACACTTTTTATAGAATGCTTACCTCTACTGAAAACATTTTCTAAATATGCTATATTTGAATATTAATGGCCTGGCAGGTTTAAGCCTGTATATATAAAGAGACTTCTTATTAACCTTCTGGTTATACAACGCCAATCTTCATATTTACACAATATGTTGAAGAGACGAGACGAAGTTTAAATCCTATCGGAAAACAATAAACACCTCGATGATTAAAATGACATGAGGAGCTCTTTGGGTCTTCTAAGCCCTGGAAAATGAAAATAATTATGGCCTGATGTGGATTGTTGCCTGAAATTTGCATGATGGTGCTGGTCACCTCCTTTTACTGAATGCTGGTTTTGAGTTCAAGATGGATATATGTGTACTAATTCTTTTTATTTTATGAACGAGGCCCTTAGGCATGAAAATGTCCTTAAGGGCTAAATTTTAAATAAGTGTTGACTGGATGGATGTTACTAACAGACGAGGAGAGCACCTGTGTTTTAAAACGATGCAAGTGTATTCTCTAGATTTTAAATGGTATGTACGTATTTATAATGAGGTTGTCTTTGGTGCCTCGAAGTGCCACAGACTTCTTAATTGTATGAAAGTTGGACTCTGCCAGATTTGGCATTAGTACATTTTAAGACTTTTGATGCAGGTGAAATTCTTTTAATGGGCCTGATAATTGTGACACAGCTGTGGGATCGCTGGCGGTAGATGGTAAGAGGAAGCACTAGTAGGACCATTAAGCCCTAGGGCAGGACGGTCGGAGGCTCCAGGTTTGAATGTATGTTTTCCCTCTCGCCGTATGTCGTATGAATAAATGTGCTGTCCAGCCGATTTATCAAGGACTCATTCGTTCGCACACCCAGGGAACCTCACATGGTAGAGGTGCGGGCTTTCCGCCGTAACCTTCTCTTGGGCCCTTAAACTCGCTTTATTAATATTGCTGATACCATCGACCCTGTTACCATCATGCCACTGACCCGGGCTGCTGCCGCCACTGGGGCTTCCGACAGGTCGGGCGCACAACGACGAGTCTCTGTCGGGTCCGCAACGACTGGGATCGTTCTACGTCCGGCCGCCCATTACAACTGCCGCTGGTCCATGCGACGGGGGGCCTGACTTATCAGATTTCCGGACCACTCCTCCCTGATATCCCACCTTTGGACTCATCCTTGGACTTTGCCTCCCCACAGAGTGCCTTTGGCCCTGGGCCTAATTTTCCTATCGTTTCCCGGGCGACTGCGGGGCGTCCACACCACCGCCGTCGAACTTTGCAATTCTCGCCACGGTTTATCGCACGGCCGCCTTTGCCGCCCTGTCGACCCGTCCAGCCCTCCCGAGCACTTCGTCGACCGCTCCCAGCGTCTACACGTCTACATGTATCCACGTCTACAGACTCATTCGACGTTGGCCCCCGACTCTGCCGTCGAGCCTATCGTCTCTATGCCCCCGTTGGACCTGTTACGATGGCCGAAGAAGTTCCCAGTTGCCAGTGGGCGAAATCAACCCATGAGCCCCTCGCAGTCACTTCACGGCCACCAGTGCCGCCCACTCCTGTGCTGGGTGCGGCGGGCACGGTCTCTGCCGGCACCGTCACTGCATCTGTCGTGCCCAGCAGTTCCGTGCTGCCCTCTGGGTCGCGTGTTCCCCAGCGGTCGCCACTTCGCTCACTGAGGTCACCTCGTTCCTCTTGATCTCCTTGCTTACCCTGGCCGAGTCTCCCACACCGTGGGTCCGGGGCGCCCACCCTATCCCACCGGACCCAAACTCGCTGTCTCCTTTCCAATGCTGCCACATGTCCTGGAATCCCAATCGTCTTCGCCCCCTCTTTAGAATTGTTGCCCGACCGTCTACGGGACGTGCTGGAGGTCCTACGGGCCAACAACATCAAACTGAAACCCACTAAATGTTTTATCGGCTTCGAGGAGGTGCGTTATCTTGGCCACATGTTTAACTGCGCGGGGGTTTGGGTGGACCCCAATAAGGTGCGGGCCATCGCAAACCTTCCAACCCCTCTCGCGCCGCGGTACGCAGCTTTCTGGGTCTCGCCGGGTACTACCGCCGATTCATCCGGGGATTCGCCACCATCGCGCGACAGTTAATCAATGCCTCCCCGGGGCCCTCGGCCTTCCAGTGGTCGCCACTGCGTTCACGGCCCTGCAGAGGGCGCTCTGCTCTGCACCCATCCTGGCCACGTTCGACCCCAGGGAAACTATCCATACCGATGCGTCGGCGGTGGGCCTTGGCGCGATCCTGTATCAGGGTGCTCGACCGGGCCGCCGCATCCTCGCATGCACCAGCCGCACCCTTCTCCCTGCAGAGACCTGGTTCTTCATTACGGAGCTGGAAGCCCTGGCTATTGTCTGGGCTACGGAAAAATTCCGCCACTACCGGTTTCTTAACCCCTTCACAATAGTCCCTGACCACCACTCCCTGTTATCTCAGTTCCCTCAAAAACCCCTCCAATAGGCTGGGCCGGTGGGCCACCAAGATGGAGGAGATTACGTACACGGTTCAGTACCGGAAGGGCTCCCTCTACGAGGATGTCGACAGCCTTAGCCGATTTCCCGTCCCTGACCCATCCCCCTGACCTAGCGACGGCCCAACGTGCCGATCCCTAACCGCACTTCGCACCCGGGTACTCCGTCGCCATGTGCCTCCCCACGGGTACGTTCTCCTAGGGGAAATCCTCTACTTCTATCACCCCACCAATCCCCCTCGCCTTTTGCTGGCATTTTGGGGCATTTTGGCCTCTCTAAAACCTTGGCCTTGGCCAACCAGGCGTATTACTGGTACCGAATGAAGCACTGTGTCCGCAGTGCTTACGGAATAAACTACCGGCTACCCTCCCACCCGGGCTTCCGGAACCCATTCCCACAGACGGTCCCGCCGACAAATGGGGCTTCGACTTTGCTGGCCCCTTTTCCCGCTCCATGGGTGGGTGCACTTATTGGATAGTTGCAGTGGACTACGCCACCCGGTTCTGTGTAGCTTCCCTGGTGCAGCGTGCTAATGCCGCCTCCCTCGAGCGATTTTTCCTTGCGCTATTCGACCGGTTTGGGGTTCCCCGACAACTTTGATAGCAGCACTCCCCAACTCGGCACCCGCCGATTCTCTCGTCGTTTGTCCCATACCATCAACAGGCCGATGGCCTCGCGGAACGTACCATTAAGACCCTCCAGACCTCCGTACTCACTGCCCTGCGCCCGAACGGCGGGGCCTCTGACTGGGCTACCCACCTACCAGGCGCCGTAGCGGTATATAATTTTGCCACCCAGTCCTCCCTCCGCGCTTCTCAATTCCTTTTAATGCATGGCTTTGCCCCTCTTCTGTCCGTTCATAATACTATTGGCCAGCCCCCCACACTTGGCCCACGCCCGGCCCCGGGGCCCCTACAGCTCAGGACGCCCAAAAACGTCTCTACGCCTGTCGACAGTCCCGCCACATTTCACGTGGATCTCCATTGCCCACGTTCAGAATTTAAAACGCTACCTGCCGCACCGCGACCCCGTTTTGGCCTGCAAGCACTACTTTCGCCGTTCCCGGAATGCACTACTTTCACCGTTCCGGGTACGCGCTACTTTCGCCATTCCCGGTACGTGCCACCCTCCCCGCGCCGTGCGTGACTTCGCCCTTGTCCCGCAGTGTCACCCTTGGACGCACAGTGGACCTGCCCTGCGCGACACTTCAGCTCGCTGTCACCTGGGGTTCTCCTTTGCCTTCCAGATTGCGCCATGCACGCCCGCCCCGCAGTCTAATTCTTGATGCTCTCCCCATCCATCTCGCCGTCATCGCCGCCTGACCAATCCGCCGCTCCATTGCCAGTGGACCCTCCGCCGGCCCAGGTCAACTTCGCATGGCAGCTACCCTGAACTAGTGACCACTTTCAGTTCGTCTCAAGCCCCACCTCGCTGCCAGCCTACACTGCCAGAACTAACCTGCAGCCCGCCCCGACACCCACCGCAACCAATATGGGGCTCCCGGCCGCCTCCGCCCAGCCTGGACTTCCGCCGACCGCTCCGGCACCGGCCTACCCCATTTTGCCGCCACCGCCGGCCTTCGCGGATCTCCCGGCCGCCCCCGTGGGCCGCGGACTCCAGTGTCTCCAGTGGCTACACGTGCCTCCCGCCGGCGGCCCCTTGACCCCCTCCGCCGTATCCACTCCGGCCTTGCCCGGCCCCGTGGGCTGTGGCCACCGCTTACTTGATCGTCTACAGGCCATCGACACTGTCCCGGGCCCACCGCCACTTCTCGGGCCACCTCCCACCTCTACCCCCGGACACACCCCACCGTGGCACCCTCTCCCTGACCGGCCCCTCCGGCCTGCGGACTACACCCTCCCAGTGGCCACTCCCGGACCAGCTGCGCCCCGTGCACTGTCGCCAGCCACGACCCGCGTCGATCTTGCCACCGCGGCGGGTATGCCTACCCCAACGACACCGTCCTGCCCACCCTGGGACTTTCCGTCCGCCCCGTCCTGGCTGGATCCCCCGGCTCGTCGCTCCGTTCACCGAAGCGCCGCTGCCACCGGCCCCGGCACCCTCAGTTCCCTCGCCGGCGGCTCTCCCGTGGCTCATGGACGCCCTAGTGCCACGTCCTCGGCCGCTGCCTGACCGCCACTCTGTCCCCCAGCCTGCTCCTGCCACGGCCACCGTCCCGCCGTGCCAGCGGTCCCGGCCCACGGCACTCCAACCATTCTCCAAGTTCGGCCTTCCGTGGGGCCCGCCCGAGCAAAACAA
>JAQGAF010006495.1:0-10105 GCA_034687865.1 Kryphioiulus occultus | reverse complement strand
GGCAAATTTCAAGGAGGAATAAATTCTCTAAATAACACACTTTCCAGAATTCAAATCGAACAATTGGTTGATGTAAAAAACAAAGCTTTGGTCAATACATGCAGGTGGCCCGAATTTTTTGCTCGTAAGTGTACATAATTCACCGGTGTTCTATAAAATTATCCATATTTTTGTTACGTGTATAAAATTAACAAAAACTAGCGAACAACACCAACTTCTTTAACTATACGAGCACTACTTTAAGAAAAGCATACGTCTTTAGTAGCTTATTTGTCAAATGTTTCAATATGCCAAAATATGCATTCAGGACGATCCAAACGTCATAGACAATGTCGCCTAAAATTGTCCATATCTTTGGAAAGTGTATAAAATTAACAAAAAGGTCGAATTAAATAGGAAATATAGCAAAAATGAAAAAAATTAGGAAGAATATAGGAGAAAAGGGAAAAAATATAGGAATTTTTTCTAAAAGACGTCACTATTTCACATGGACACGTCAGATTTTTGTTCACATTTCTTCTTATGCTAATAGCTGTTTTTTCTCTCTAAATTTTCACCAAATATTTCACAAAAAAATTAAAATTTTCATGAACTACTGTAAATAACCACAACCAAAGTAATTTTAGAATGGCAGACTTTTGCAGCCCACTGAGAACGCAGTAGGCAAATCAAAAAAAAACTAGAAAAACTAATGTAAATATTAACATTAAGACATTTTTAGAAATATTAATAATGCATGCACAATTTTAGCCAGTGTCTGCTATATTTTACTTTGCCGCAGCAGTTTGCAGTAAAATATAGGAATTTTTCTAAAAAAATATAGGAATCACTTTACAGCCTGAGTCAATGTCAACTTCGTTAACATACTGGACACTACTTTAAGAAAAGCATATACGTCTTTAGTGGTTTTTTTATCAAATGTGTCAATATGCCAAAATAGTCATGCTGTACATGATGAAACAAAAATCTTGACCAGTGATCAATACATGATAGTGAAACTCAACAATTTTGGAAAATGGTTATGTTATAAGTTTTTACTTACAGAAAAAGTAACTTTTGTGTTTTTCACAGTCCCATTCACTGTGTGTGCCATTAAGCGGAGGATGCTGGAAACACTGCTTAACGAACGACGGACTGATGGCAAGGATTGGAGGGGATTGGCCAGGGAATTGGGTATGCAAATTTGTTTTCATTTATGAAAAAAAAGTTGAATTATTCTGAAGTTTTAATTTTAAAATTTACTCATCGATGCCTCGAACACAAAACTTGACAATTTCGTTGACTAGTTTTCTCAAGCAGCAAAGTTAATGAACCATTCTAAATTAGTAAAATTTCGATTCATCATCCTTTAGTGCAGGAAGTGGTTTTGGGGTTTTTCCCCAAAAATCTCGCACATGAATGCGCAATTACTTGCTTTTTCAGAAAAAAACACAAAAGCGTAACCAATTAGAGAACTACAGCCATGAGCCTGATTTCAATAACCAATTAGGGTGACACTAAACAAGGCAAGATATTTGTTTGTTTATTCAGGTGTTGTCAGAGCCATTAGGTAAGGCAGGTGCAAAATTTTTTACTAGAAAAAACTACATTTTCTGCTGCAAAAGCCTTTTTAAAGAAAAAACTTGACTTGTGACTGAGGAATTGCAGTGTCAGGGACCCATATAATGTTCACAAAAATGGAACAAACTTCCACAATAATGTAACAGCACAGAAAGCCTTTACACTTACATGTAAATAACTATCTCACAATAATAGAGCAAATCTTAAATTAGCACAGGGATGAGTACCACACCGGTTAATCAGTTCAAAAATGCTAGTTCAGATAAATTACTGTCTCAAAGTAATACAGTGTCTACTGGACTGGAAAATACTGGAAATCATTTTTCCTACTGGAAAATACTGGAATATACTGGAATTTTTTTTGATAATGAAAATCTTTCAATTTCAAATTTATTTTTCTGAAAAATTCCCTAAAAACTCTACACCATGACACACTGTAAGCAATTAACTTCTAAATGATCCCAGTGTGACCACGTTTCTGGATCGCACTGTCTGGAAATGATGACTTTATGGAAATCTGTGTAAAAACCAATCATGTGGGCCTGGTTTTAAAAAAATTTCATTTGATATTAAGTTTCTCTAAAAATTTCGCCTGCGACACTTAATTATTAATCCAACTAAAGAAATTCATGGAAATTTGAGTAAAACCAATCATGTGGGTCTAGTTTTTTTTTTTTTTAAATGTCATCATTTGATATTAAGTTTCTCTAAAAATTTCGCCTGCGACACTTAATTATTAATCCAGCTAAACAAATTCATGGAAATCTGAGTAAAACCAATCGTGTGGGTTTAGTTTTTGTAAAAAATGTCAGCTTTTGATATTAAGTTTCTCTATAAATTTCGCCTGCAGTGCTTTTAAATTATTAATCCAACTAAACAAATTCATGGAAATCTGAGTAAAACCAATCGTATGGGTTTGGTTTTTGTAAAAAATGTCAGCTTTTGATATTAAGTTTCTCTATAAATTTCGCCTGCAATGCTTTTAATTATTAATCCAACTAAACAAATTCATGGAAATCTAAGTAAAACCAATCATGTGGGTCTAGTTTTGTTTTTAAAAAATGTCATCATTTGATATAAAGTTTCTCTAACAATTTCGCCTGCAGTGCTTTTTAAATTATTAATCCAAATAAACACATTCATTTAAATCTGAGTAAAACCAATCGTATGGATTTGGTTTTTGTAAAAAATGTCAGCTTTTGATATCAAGTTATTCTAAAAATTTCGCCTGCGGCGCTTTTAAATTATTGATCTTAAAAAACAAATTTGTGGCAATCTGTGTAAAACCAATTGGGTGGGACTAGTTTTTTTACTGGAAAAATTAAATTACAGTTCAGTAGAAGCCCTGTAATACAACAAATCTTAAAATAGCACGAGGACGAGTTCCACGCTCACAAAAAGTACAGAAAACCATCTTACGATAGCAGAATAAATCTTACAAATAGGGCCAGTGTATGTTCCAATTTCATGAAACAGCACAAAAAATTGCCCGTCTAGCACATGGATACTAACGTGTTATCCTTTGACCCTTGCAGGTTACAGCCCGGATAAAGTGCGTCAACTTGAGTCACGCTCGAGACTCATCTTTAACTACAACTGCACTAACCGACTGCTTAGTGACTGGAGTCGCCACAATGGCGCTACTGGTGCCCCCCTCCTCAGCGCCCTCCAACGGCTGGGCAACACAGACGCCATCGTGGCCATGTTGGGCAGCTGCTGTGGCGCCCAATGCTGCGGCGTGGACAAGACGCCAAAAACTCTACTCTGTGATACAAAAACTGGTCCGAAAAAAGGTGAAAAACTCCACCGGCCTCCAGGTGGCGCCTTCGTAGGGCAGCCGCTGGGGGTTATGGTATAGTGGCGCCACGGTGCGGGATATGTGGCGTTACTGGACAATCACGCTGTTAGGACTCATGGATAGGATGTGACGTCAATACTGGAAGTGCCTGCACAATGCAATGGCAACTAGAATTGACAACATTGGACATTGGATTCCCAGGATGTGATGTTGTCAGTGTGATTCTTTGCATGTGAATTGATGGTATTTGTGTAAATGAATTAAAGATGCCTGAGATTTAGTTTTGAAATTGGGTTTCTGCCTTTCGTAAGTTTTAGTAAGATTTCCTATCATGTCTTCTTCTGGGTGTTTCAGGAAAAGCATAAGAAACATTGAAAAGGTGGAGTAATTTGAAACTGCCTTACCAGAAACTTTATGTAGTGTCAAAACAGTACTCAACTTTTACGCCACATGTAGGTGAGTTAATGTTTGCAGAAGCAAGAATAGACAATGTAAAGCAGCAGATCCTCGTGGTAAACTTAGCATCCCTTGGTTGGCAATTTCATGATCCATTTCAATTGCAATGGCGTCTGATGGGCACAAAATAACTGCACTTGTAGTAGCTGTATGCTTGTTGATTGAACACAGTGATTTTTCCTCCCAAGGATGTCTGAAATACAGGAATGCCAATTTGGCGGGATGATCGAACGTGACATTTGTGGAAGCAGACTTACACACCATCAGCGACTTACGTTCAATGTGGCTGAAATTTTTACAGCAATTGTGTGAAGAATTACATGTTTGGGGATATGAAGCTGTTGTATATTTCAATGTACTGCAGAATATTTCCCAAGAATAAATCCCACAAGTGTTCCCCAGAGATGAAAATTTCAACTTCCGAGACTGTCAGGTTTTAAATCTCCATGCCCAATATGTCATGACCTTTATGAGGTTGCAAAATTATGGCATCAAATGTGCCAATTAATGTAAGAATTCAGTTTTTTTAAATTCACAATTTCTTTATTAATTTCTTCCACAGAATTGTTTGTCTAAGCCAATTGTACATGTGCGTGTATTATTGATCTGCCGAATTTTCCTGATTTTCCATTTACCCTGAATTTCCAGCTAGGAGACAGTAAGACGAGAAGTAAACGACCAGCATTGTACAAGACAGAATGGTCAAAAACAATAGTCACGTAATCTAGAAGTGGTCAGCTTGGACAATTCAAATTAATTCAAAAATGAACTTCCATTTATCTATGGTATTTCCAGCTGATCAAAGGTCATTTCGAAAGTACTATAGTACATGTACGATACCATTACTACCATAATACGAAACATTCTCGAACTTCGACTCACTCGGCATACTGTTTCCATAATGTAAGCAGTGTTGTACCCTAGAATGGTTGCTCAGAAAGTAACTTACCTGAATAACATCAATTTTCTCCTCACAAAATTCGCGATCAAAATGGCGGGTGGATTTCGAAAAGAATGATTCTATAACGACTCGGAAGCTCGCATTACGCCTCCGTCGTGAAGGGCTCCGAATCCAGGCTAATAGAAGCGCAGGTGCATCCCTGCGCCAAGCTCATTCGCCAAGCGTCGGCGAATGAGCGTAAAGTGCCAATCTGCCTGTAGCTTTCAAAGCCGCTAGATGGCGCCAGGGAACTTGGCTTAATTTACCCTTGTTTATCTGGCCTTTGTCATTCGAGTCAGAGCACGTTTCAATATTTTCCAGTCATCGTAAACTCAGTTCCGAGTTGCAAATCCCAAAAGCATAACTTTGAGCCCGAAAATGGAAGAACCACGTTCGAGAGACAGACGTCCACATCGTCAAACGAGATCCAGAAAACGATGCAGTGACAGTGAAGATGCAGGACCACAACGAAATCTAGAGTTGGACGGTGTGCTTGACATCCTCCGCACCCACACGAATTTTCGAGGGGGAATTAATTGCGACCTGTGCGGTAAGATATCTTTCTGAACCATATACAACTTGCTTTCAACCTGTCTTTGTTTGTCAGCCATGACCCACGTGCGTGGCGTAAAAGTGATATTTCTCGAGTATTTCTGGCTTCCGGTGCATGACATCTGTGAAATGTCCTTCGCTGAGCTTGTCCACTGTCCCACAAACTGTCCGGAAAGCCGGAAAAACCGCATTTGCGACCGAAAACAGCGTTTTTGCATTTTCTGTTCGCTATCTGTCAAACGCGATAGAACGACTGCGCTACCTGGCTACGTTGGACTGGCCATTGAGCGCTCCGGAGCGCCGATTTGCGCTACTTTTACGCTTTTTTTCGCAATGACGTAGGTTGTGGGTTCGAATCCGACTCGAATCACATTTTTTTTTCGATGAATATAACGCTTCGTGGTGGATTTCAAAACTTGTAACGCTTTTAACTGAAACTATGGAAAATATAATGCTGAATACGAATACATTTACGTCTAAAGTTATTGATGACTCACAATGTGACAATGAGTGACTTGAAAGAACGGTTCCGCTACCTCGACGTGCTTGACTAGCCACGGAGCGCTCCAGAGCTGCTTTGCGCTATCCTTAAGCTCCCTATTATTTTCGAAGTGACGTCACCATTTAATAGTAAGGTGGCTTCGAAAGCTGTGGGTTCGCATCCAGGTTGTAGCTGATTTTTTTTTTTCCGTAAAAATTGCATCTGTTGGCAGAAATTTCAAATTTTGCCCCAATTAACACCTGCAGTAGTCAGGAAAATTAGAAATGCCTGACAATTCAGAGAAAATGGTTTGAATTTAAAAATAATGGAAATTCAACAAATATCATTCGCAAATATCAAAAGACAATTCTGAAGAAGAATTAATCAGGGTTCCCACAACTTGGAAAAACCTGGAAAGTCAGAAAAGGCCTGGAAGATGTAGAATTTGACCTGGAATTTTTATGATCAAAATTATACTGACAGCTCTTCCAGCTAAGTTTTTATTAAAGTTACAAATGTTTTCAAATATTCATGTTCCAATTTTTTTTACCATTTTACTAGAAATTAATATCTTTGAAAGGTAAAAATAAAGTATAGTAATGAAACGTTGATTTTTCATGGTCATAGAAAAATGACCTGGAAAAACCTGGAAAGTCAGGGAATTTCGTTCTCAAAAAATGTGGGAACCCTGTTAATAGTTTTCTGTATTATAATAGTTATTAATTACTATTATTATTATACAGTAGTTTCCTTATATATAAAACACTCAATATTTAGCATTCCTTACATTGACACATGACACTTGTACATTTTCAAGGGGGTCAGGGAAATTTCTTTCAAAACTGGAAAAGTCAGGGAAATTTCAAATTTCATCTTTGGGGTAACCCAAAATATCCCAAACCAATCCTAACCCACACTACACTAATCCCAACCAGTTTAAAACCAGTCTTAATTACGTTACCATTGCAGGAAAGCTGTACAAGAGCCGTGTTTGCTTCACGAAACACATATGGGAGCACAGCGTCTACTGGGACCTGTTCCAAGGGGCCAGGAACCAAGACCGGGTGCTGTCCATCCAAGCCGCTCTCATCCTCTTCCACTACCACGCCCACCACCACGCCCCCGACACAGCACAGACAACTCTTTCGGAGCAGATCCTCGCTCTTCTGGTGACGGAACCTCGAGACCACCACACTGAAGTCAAGAAGAGTAACATTGGACAGTGCCGGATAAGTGAGTCAGATTCGGATGCAAGGAGAGCTTTGTCCGACTCTGATGCACAGATGTGACATTGTTTTTTCACATTCACTCGATGTCCGAGCCAGGTCACCAAGGTGTCTAACCGACCATCTCAGAGCTTTTGGGACTTTTGCAAGTTAATAATTATTTATAGTTTCTGTTAGTTTTTTGATAAATGACGATAACGTTGTTTTACGCTCCAATAGTCCATTGACCGACGCCAGAAACGTCCATATACAGAATTGTGCTGAACATGACTTATTAATTCGTCAATGTTATGAATTCTTAATGTTTGTTACAAGTAATGAAGTTTTCATTTTGAATTTCACTTGTTTTTCTTAGAAGCCAAAATCGGAAAAATGTGTTTTGTAGACAATTTCTTCCTCTTTATAATTCGCCTAGTGGGAAAAGGATTTCTGCTGAGTTTCTCTGGAAATAGCTGTACAACTTTTGTGGCTACTTCTGGTGTCGTGCTAATTTTATCGAGAAATTAGTAATTAGCAATATGTCTGGATGTGTGTTCATTAAGCTCTGATAATCAAATTGTATTCAGAAACGCTTTTATAGCCACAGGGGTACAAGAATGCATATGTCATAAATAATGCAAATTTGGGGTGCTCTAATTTGGACATTTTGCGTCTTAAATATGCATAAGGAATTTGATGCAAATTAGGCGAATTATGAAGAGGAATAAATTGTCTACAAAACACATTGTTCCGATTTTAAATCGGACATTTGGTTTCCGAGAAAAACAAATTTTTACTCGATTCTTGCAGGTGAGTCGATTTTTGTTGCATGCAAGTGTATTTTAAAGACCTCTGATTTAAACTTGACATTGTTTTTCTCACTCACAATCGACTGGCACTAGATCATCAGATGTGTTTATTTCGGTGCGTAGATGTCCAGTGGAAGACAAAACATGCATAATGTTCAACACCGAGACTCAAATGACAGGAATGGACTAACTGTGTCTCAAATCTTTGATTTAGGTTTTGTTTTGCGGACACTTCTCGATAGTATCAAATGTTGGTGATGTGCTAGAAATTCTTTGTATCGGGTTAATTTTATTTTGTACATTTTATCAACAGACACTTGTAAATACAAGATTAAAGTTTTTACGCAGTTAACGCTATACTCAAATAAATTAATAAATTAAGAGGAGGTTCCCCACCTCTGCCCAACTAACAGAGGGCGTCGAAACTACAAACATGACAGCGTTGCGGTAGGTGACAATTTATTCGTTGAAGCAGTTATTTTTGATCGCTCCAGTAGTAATAAAGGTGCAAATTCACTTTAGGTTGATGAATTAGTTCTAATTACTCGCCAAAAGACAATAAACTGTGATGCCATATATGGCTGGTAGATGGCATTACCTGCGTTGATGTTACTGTCGTTGGCAACAAAAACTATGTTTCCTTTTGTCTTTCCACTGGTAATTAGAACTAATTCATTAACCTAAAGCGAATTGGCACCTTCAGTACTAATGGACCGATCAAGAATAACCATTTTTAAGAAGAAATTGTAATCACAAGCAAAGATGTTATGTTCGCACGTTGACCATGGACATTTGGAAAACCTCTCAACGTTGAGCTAAGCCGATTCACCGAGATCAAATGTTTTGGCCGCTGGATCCACCGACTTAGCGGAAGAAAACACAAATTCACTCTTGATGCACAACAGACTGCAACTGTCCCATCACCGATGTGCAGAAACCAGTTCTGGCACGTCCCGCAACCGGCATGACATTGTACTAATTAAGCTTTTGGTTCTTAGAGCTGGATTTTCTCGTAGGGTGGTCGGAACGGGTTCGTCCTCCATTGCTCCTTCGCCTTGAATGCTGCGAGCGAGGATTTCGTAAACTCGTCTATGGTGATGAAGCCGTCTTTGTCGTGGTCGTGAAGGTTCAAGTAAACGTCCAGCAAGGCAGTTTCATCTACCGATGGAAACATCGGCGGAGCTTCGAAGTTCCTCCGAACGATTTGTAAAATCTGTAAAAACAATTCTTGTTCATGTAGCCTGTGAGTTTCGAAATGCAAAACCTCGCGTTAAAGTTTGCATTACTTCGTCTCTCATTAGCTGTCCATTGTCGTCATCGTCCCACCAGTCGAAGGACCGGGAAGTTGCGTACGTGTTGATGGCCAGCACCTCCAGGTCAATGTACAGAAACTCATCGCTGGGAATGTCGATGCCAGCTGCTTAATCAAAGAAAACAGCAAACTTTCATTGATCTTTGTAACTTCTTGGCAACAATCGAGGTTCAATAATTCAACTCGCAACGGCAACTGCTTACGTTTGCCATGCCTCTGATGAGTTTTGGAAGGTGGGATGACAAGATGGCGTTTTTCTCCCACGCAGGAGTCCATGATGCCCTCGTCCACACCTTGGGGCAACAGACCCACCCCTATTTGCATTTCAAAGGGCTTCCGCCTCACGTACCTAAACGGAAAATGCATTGCGTATTGGATACTGCTTGAGCTAGAACCTTTTGAGTGAGCTACTGTATGTCGTGTCAGTTTACCGAAAGTGTGAAAAAAAACTAGAAAAAAACTGCTGGATGTCCTAAAAACGTCCCAAAAGAAAAAATAACTAGTTCGTAAGATGGAGAACAGATTGTATTCACTTAAATTGGAACAACTGAAATTAGATTCATTAAAAAAATTGTACAAAAATAATTTTGCTCGTTTATCATTTTATTATAACAAAAGCCTGTCAGGTGATCCCTACATTTCCTATATTTTTGAGGTGTCCTACATGTACATAGACCTACATTTTTTAGAAAAATTCATATTTTTTCTGCAAACAGCTGTAGCAAAGAAAAATATAGCAGATACCGACTAAAATTCATCATCTCCGATACGGTTTTCTAGAAAATTAATGTTAAATGTTCTACAAATTTATGTTAAATCTATCATTTCTGGTTTTGTTTTTAAAAATTTTTGCCTACGACATAAACTGCAGTAATTTACTGATTTTTAAAGAACAAGTTCCTATATTCTTCCTATACGCTGAGATCAAGACGGGATGCTCAATGCATGAGTCTATTGGAAAAATTTACTTTGCATGGAAATTTTAATTTGGT
>JAQGAF010006494.1:0-10107 GCA_034687865.1 Kryphioiulus occultus | reverse complement strand
AAGATAGCGAAAGCTATACACGTCAAAAATTGTATTCCATGGCACGAGATCTGCTCCCATTGATTTGCAATGCTACAAGTAACGTCACAAGTGTTTCGTCACTTCCACGTTTTACGTGGCGCGCAAACTCTCTATTGTAGTCAGGAAGGCCGTAAAGTCAGTGAAGTTAGTCTATGAAGTCAGGAAGTCCCACTGAAGTCTGACTGTCGTCATTGAAGTCAACGAAGTTATGCTATGAAGTGAGGAAGTCCTTAAAGGCAGTAAAGTTAATCTGTGAAATCAGGAAGTCTCATTAAATTTCTTATAAAATTCCTGCTGAGGTCCGGCTATAGTGATTGAAGTCAATGAAGTTATGCTATGAAGTCCATTGAAGTCAATGTTATGCTATGAAGGAAGGCAGTCGTTGAAATCTCATTAATCCTACTGTAGTACGTACGTCATTGGAGTCATAAAGTACTTGAAGTTAGTGAACGTAGTAAAGTCCGACTGTAGGCATTGAAGTCGATGAAGTTATGATGTTGTTAGGGTCGTTAAAATCTCATTAAAGTCCCACTACAGTCATTTCAAGTCCGTGAAGTCAAGTTGAAGCCCTTGAAGTCAGGCCAAATTCATGTTTCCTGCAGTCATGTTTACACGACTTTCAGTATTTGTGACGTTTTATATTCGTTCTCAGGCTCAACTCGGCAGCGTACCGGAAGCGATGGGAAGAGATGGAGAAGGAAGTGGAGAGGCGGGGCACGTATGAACTGACCGCTACCGAGCTGGTGTACGGAGCCAAGACCGCTTGGCGCAATGCCCAGCGCTGCATCGGACGCATCCAGTGGGCCAAACTGCAGGTGAGTCCCCCAGGAATCACGCCCTAATGCTTGCCCAGAGTCCATCCACCCATCTTTTTTCTATCTCATTCTATCTGGTCCTCAACAGGTGTTCGATGCCCGATACGTGACCACCCCAAGCGGCATGTTCGACGCCGTTTGCAACCACATCAAGTACGCCACCAACAAGGGAAACATTAGGTGAGTCGAGTCTGTGATCGCTGATACGTTTTATGGACGACCCCCCTCAAGAGACTAATGCAATTGGCCGTTTGGTTCCAGATCCGCCATCACTGTGTTCCCCCAGCGCACCGACGGCAAGCACGACTACCTTATCTGGAACCCGCAGCTGATTGGCTACGCCGGGTACAAGCAACAGGATGGCACTGTCGTCGGAGACCCCATCAACGTTGAGTTCACCCAGGTGAGTGCGACCCCCCCCCCCCCCCCCGCGCAATAATCTGTGGCCTTTGACCTTTGAACTCTGTTATCGGTTGGTTTACAATGCAGGTTTGTGCCAAACTCGGATGGAAGGGCAAAGGTGGCCGATGGGACGTTCTGCCGTTGGTCGTATCGGCAGGGGGTCATGACCCCGAGTACTTCGAGTACCCAGAGGAACTCATACTGGAGGTCCCCATCTCGCATCCCAAGTGAGGCTCAATTTCTTTTGTCTCAGTTAGGAAACGATTAAATATCACGACATGAAAAATGCGTAATTTTTAACCAAAAAAATAAAAAAGACGTTATGACTAATGACAACCATTGACCAAAAATGTTTCTAATTTAGGCAGATTGCCATAAATGTGTCCCATACAATACATTGTAGTCACAACGAGAAAGTGGGCTTCTCCTAACGTATCGTGGGCTAGCAGTGATTGCCTGCATATAGGGACAGCTACTGTAATTTAAAAAATGCGTTTTTATGACATTGTAGGAAATTTCATTAAAAAAATGATAACTCCGAATTTGCAGGGTATCTACCAGTCATGGAAAAGTCATGAAATTTACATCAGGGTCATGGAATGTTTACCTTTGATTGATTCACAAAATACAAATTTGGGATAAAATTCAGCGTTGGTGCAGACTGTTCCAGTGACGGGCCATTCTGATGAAGAAATTAATAATGACATTGTTAATTTCAAAAATATAATCTAAATTTGCTGTTTCCTAAATAAAATGTGTGTTCTTTCTCGGAATTATATAACATCAGCAATATTTATAGAATTGCTGATGTCTGCATGTGCCATAGGCTACTGTTGCATTTTCAGACGCAGGGATGGTCAGGGAAATTGTTCTAAGACCTGGAAAATTCAGGTTGTAAAAAAGGCGAAAAAAGCAGAAGTAAAATGGAATTCTATAAATATTGTTGATGTTATATAATTCCGAGGAAGAACACAGATTTTAATTAGGAAATAGTAAATTTAGATTATTATTTTTTAAAATTGACAATGCCATTATTAATTTATTCCACAGAATTTCCCGTCACTGGACCATCCTGGGTCATGATGAATTTTAATCTAAATTTTCTTTTGTGAATCACTCAAATGCAAAAATTTCATGTCCCTGATGTAAATTGCATGACGTTTCCATTACTTTTTTGTGGACAGTTTAAAGCAGGGCATACCGGTTTAGCGTACTATGTCCCAATTGGAGTTCAATCACATGCATTGTTACAAAACTGTATAACAAATGATGGATTTTAATCGAAATATTTATTTTAAAAATATGACTCAAAACATGGTGGATCCTATCTGCCAACAGTTGGTCAATTTCCCTCTCCCCAAGACGATGGCTTAACACTCTAATGTTTCCAACGTCTATTTCGGAAACCGTTTCAGGTACGAGTGGTTCGTCGATCTGGACTATCGCTGGTACGGCGTACCTGCCGTGTCCAACATGTTGTTCGACGTGGGTGGCGTGGAGTTCCCGGCGGCGCCCTTCAACGGCTGGTACATGGTCACCGAGATCGGATGCAGAGACCTGTGCGACGTCAACCGATTCAACGCCTTGGAAGTATGTCCTCCTGTCTATAGATGCCCCGTGTAAGTTAACGTTTCGGATCGCTTTCATCCCATCTTATTTTCAGACGGTGGCCAAGAAGATGGGCTTGGACACGACGACCACATCCAGCCTGTGGAAGGACAAGGCCCTGGTGGAAGTCAACCTGGCAGTGCTGTCCAGCTTTCAGGTAAGCCAAATGACAGGTCGTGGGGCACAGTGATGCAAGGCGATATTCGATTTAATCGCTGATCATTGCTGTTCCGAGCAGAGCAAGAACATCACCATCATGGACCACCACACGGCGTCCGAGTCGTTCATGAAGCACGTGGAGAACGAGAACCGCCTGCGGGGTGGATGTCCGGCCGACTGGGTGTGGATCGTACCCCCCATGAGTGCGTCCATCTTGCCCGTGTTCCACCAGGAGATGCTGCTCTATCACCTTAAACCGTCCTACGAATACCAGGTTTGATACAACTATTATATGACCAGTCAAGTTATGCATGGCCATTTGTAAACATCAAATAACAACAAAAATCATGGTGACTACCAACCTGGTAAACTTAGATACTTCTGGGAATTTTATATTGAATCTGGAACACTTGGAAAACGCAGGGAATTTTGAATTGAATTCAGGAATTTTTCGATATCAAAACTGTATTTACTGTTTGTTCATTAGAATTCTGAAAAAGCGGCACAAATATGATTGGTACGATAATCAATTCTACCATTCCCCTGAAATTTAGCATTTGAGATTAAGTTTTTCGAAATATGTTGCCTGCATCTCTCTTACATTACATGTAATCTTTATAGATCATTGGTGATTTGGTTTAAAAAAATTGAAATTTTCGTCAGTGTTGCCTTTGTTGTTAAAAAGCAGCTATTTCTGGAATTTTTTTTATTCAGGCTTCGTCTATGGAGTTAATTTCTGTCAATACATGTATTAATATTTCTGAAATTTTCAAAATGGTCTACATGTTGAAAGCATCTGGATTATATAAAAAATACCTCCAATTTTTTTTTCATTATAATTATTTCCAAAAAAGTAATTTCGAGCAAAATATACCTAAATCCATTATTTCTGGTAGTTTTTCGATGAATAGTCGCAAAATCCATCATTGGGATACGTTTTTGTGGGAAAGTTGACTAAAATCCTACCATCTGAAATCTTGTTTTTCAAAAACTTTTCGCCGATAGCGTTTCCGTATTAATATTGCTACTTTAAATATTGTTTTTAATGGTATTGTGGCACGCTTTTAATCGCTGAAATATATTTTTTGAATCTGGAAAACCTGGAAAATTCTGGGAATTTGATTTTCAAAAATTAGTAGCCACCACGAAAACAGGAAATTTCAGTCAACTATTTCGACTTTTCAAATTCGCTCAAAAATTAGGAACCGGCCTGGAAAACGCACGAGTGGAAGATCGATCGGGAGAAAATCAAAGCTGAGAGACGAAGATCGACCCGGAAGTTCCGATTCAGGGAAATCGCGAGGTGAGCATGTCCATCTGGGTTAAAATCCATCGCTTAATTTATCAACTGACGATTGTGTATCGATGTTCACTGATTTTGCCATTTCTCCAATTTCGTCTGCCCGGCAGGGCGGTGAAGTTCACATCGAAGCTTTTCGGCAAGGCGCTGTCCAGGCGCATCAAGGCCACCATCCTGTACGCTACGGAGACGGGCAAGTCCGAGGGCTATGCCCAGACTTTGGGCGACCTTTTCTGCCACGCCTTCAACGCGCAGGTCACTTGCATGGCCGACTACGATGTCACAGACCTGGAGCACGAGACCCTCGTCATGGTGGTCAGCAGCACCTTTGGTAACGGAGACCCGCCGGAGAACGGAGAGGTGAGAATTGCATCCTTGATGCAATTACAGACCAAATGCTGTCACCTTCTCATGCTTTGGTTAAATTTGCAGGAATTCGCTAAGCATCTTTTCGGCATGAAGGTCAGCGAGATACCCGGTAGCGAAGGCCACAAAATGAGGCGAGTCTTTAAGATTGAAATTCTCGGAAAGTTAACAGCCTTCCCATCACTTCAAGGAATTAATAACTGAGACGTAATAACGTTCAACCATTTTCTTTTCCAGAGGGAAATCCAGGTCCTTCATCAAGATGAACAGCCAGACAGACATGAGGCGAAGCCAGTCTCGCGAATCCTCCCTGGACAGGATATCCTTCCACGAGTTCGGGCCTCTGGGAAATGTTCGGTATATGAAATCATTTCTCAATATCGTACGTTGAATTGCGGAAAAAAAACTTCTAAAGACTGGGTCCAAATATTTTTTCTCCGATTGCTTCAGATTCGCCCTGTTTGCCTTGGGGTCGAGCGCCTACCCCAACTTCTGCGCCTTCGGCCGTTACGTGGACAACCTGCTGGAGGAGCTGGGTGGTGAGAGGCTGCTGGATCTCGAGTGTGGCGACGAACTCTGTGGCCAGGAACAGGCCTTCAGGCGGTGGGCCAGAAAGACATTTCAGGTAAGGAGAGGGACGAGTCCTGTTCAAGTACTATGTCAAGCTCTTTGGGGTAGGGGTGGGTTTGAAGACTTTACTTGGGAATTCAGTGGGATTTTAAGGGAATTCATGAGACTAAGGACGTCATGGGACTTTCAAGGACTTCTGTGGGACTTTCAAGGACTTCTGTGGGACTTCCATGGGACATCAAAGACTATTGACTAAAGTTGGACTTCAAGGGGCAACAGTAGTCGTGGCTACAATGATACTTCAAGGGACTTCATGCATGAGACATTAAGGATTTTATTGGACTTTTAAGGGCTTAATGTCATTTCAGTTGGATTTAAATGGGACATCAAGGACTTCGATTCTGGCTTCTGATGCATATCCATTGAAGTCCTTGAAGTCTCACTGAAATTCCTGAAGTCCTATTGAAGTTTCACTGAATAGTCATTGCGGTTAATGAAGTGCGGCTGAAGTCTAGCGAAATCACTGAAGTCCGCAGTTACGCTCACATACTACCGACTCCAGTGATTTTGCCGGGCTTCGCTGCCTCAAAGATCCTACAGACTAGTGACTAAAGCGGGACTTTAAGGGCTGCATGAGACTTTTTAAGTTACTTCATTTGTACTTCATTGGGACATCAAGGACTTCCTGGCTACTGTTGCATATCCGTCGATGTCCTTGAAATTCCACTGTCAGGCTGATGTCCTTTTAGTCTGGCAAAATCCCTGTATTGAGTTGGCATTTCGTCAAAGAAAACTGGTTAAAATCTATCATTTGTCTTCTACATTTGCAAAAAATTTTGACTACGTCTGTTTTTTTTTATGGAAATATGCCTTTTTTGTGACTTAATTCCATCGTTTCTTAACTAAGTTGATAATAACATTTCCCCCAGTCCCAGTTTTGTTCGATCAATGAAGATGCATCGACGATTTAGAAATTACGTAATTCTCGAACTTCCACTTTTAGACTGCGTGCGACGTGTTCTGTGTGGGCGAAAACCTGAACGAAGTGACTGCTGCCTTCCGGGGTGAGGACCAGTGGACGGGCGAGAAGGTCAGGCTCATCGAAGTGACCGATGGCGATCAGCGGGAGGACTTTTGCCAAGGTCAGTGGTTCAGCTACAGCTCCTCTCGCCAAATCCAATCTAACGGTCAATCATCTTCTTCCCCATGGGGTTATGTCCAAACAGGTCTTTCGAAAGTGCACAACCGGACCATCGTATCGTCCAGAGTGATCGCCATCCAGAAATTACATCCACCCGACGACGAGTAAGACAGTTTTTTCCCCCGTTTTTTGTCCAAAACTCACTTTTGAGATGAATCAACCCAACGCCCTTTCTTCTATTTTCAGTCGCCACACCGTACTCATTCGTCTTGAGAGTCAGTCTAGCGGTGGCGAGCTGACCTTCTACCCCGGTGACCATTTGGGCATCTGTCCGGTGAACCGGCGAGAAATTGTGGACGGCCTGCTGACCCGGATGACAACCTCGCTGTGCCCCGATCAGAAAATCAACATCCAGGTCCTCAAAGAGCAACACACAGCCAATGGTAACCATGAAACTTTTTATAACCTTCTTAGGGACCATCCATAAAAGACGTCCTAGATTTTTCACGATTTTCAGACTTCCCCCATCTGATATTCAGGGTTCCCACAAATCTGAAATAGTCAGGAAAAATGGATTCACTTTGAAATAGTCAGGGAAATGCAGCTACATATTATGTAGCTAAGTTATTGGTTAACTTAAAAATCAAGAATGACGAGCGATTCTGCGGGAAGAAATTTATAATGAAATTGACAACTTTAAACAAAAAGTCTAAATTTGCTCTTTCGCCTGTTTACATATAATAAGAAATAAATATAGCAAATCAATCCCCTACAACTCCTTACAATGGCATATGCCATATTTTTGTGTTTTCCATGCTCATGGTGGTAAGTGAAAACTTGTTAAAAACCTGGAAAACTCAGGGAAATATGCAAATATCAGTTCTGAGGGAACACTGGAAAACGCTTTCACACCAACAAAAAAACTTGCTATTATTTTATTTCATTTATAAACCTTAGATCGAGATGGCTGGTATTGTAATTCCGATTGTAAAACAGGTCTGTTGTGATCGAATTTGACGAACTACCAGAATCTCATTGGTTTTGACCGGACTATTTGACTAGAAAATCTGGAAAACCTGTAAATGTTAGGGAAATTGGAAAAGCCTGGAAAGTCAGGGAGAATGGGTTTTCTTTGAAAATTAAATCGGAGAAATTTAACGAATCAATGGTACATTTTACATAGCTGTTTATTGGTTGATACAAAAATCGAGATAACGAGCAATTCAGCGGAACAAATTAATAATGCAATTGTGAATTTTATAAACTAATTAAAATTTGCTGGTTCCTAATGAAAACTTTTATTTATATCCTACTTATAGATAATAAGTAATAAATGTAGCATTCACTGCATTGGCATATGCCATATTTTTCCATTTTCAGCTGTCAGGGAATTTTTTTTAAACCTGGAAAAGTCAGGGAAGTTGAAAATTTTATTTCTGAGGTACCCCTTTTATGGATGACCCCATTATAACTCTTGTGGAACTTAGTGTAATCAGTGTTACTTGATCCCCGCAGGCCTCAACAAGACGTGGATCCCCCACGAGCGTCTCCCCGCCTGCACCCTTCGCACCGCCCTCTGCCGCTACCTGGACGTGACCAGCCCCCCGGCGCCCCAGCTGCTCAAGATCCTTGCGTCGCTGGCGTCTGACGAGGCCGAGAACCAGCGACTGTCAGAACTGGCCACCGTAAGACAATTCATTGTCCAACCTCTCTTCTTCCCAAAATTATCAAAATCCACATTTGTAGATTTTTGCTCATGAAATTCACATTTCTCCCACCGTCTTTTTTAGGACACGCACGAGTACGAGGAGTGGAAGCGTCAGAGTTACCCGACAATGCTGGAGGTACTTGACCAGTTTCCCTCGGTGGTCGTTGAGCCGTCACTGCTCTTGAGCCAGCTTCCCGTCCTGCAGCCCAGGTTCTACAGCATCAGCTCGTCGCCCCGCTACAGTCCTACTGAGATCCATTTGACTGTGGCTGTTGTCCAGTTTCGGACGCAAAGTAAGAATTGTTGAATAATTTAAATGACAAATAGCACATTTATAGGGTTCATGCCGTCAGAGAAATGAAAGTCAGGGAAACGTTGACATTTTGTCCATTAAGGCAAGGAAAGTCAGGGAAAATATTCAACAAATTTTAAAATTTATTTTTTTGTCATTTTAGAATGCCACACGATAGATATAAGCAGAAAGTCTTTTTTCTGAAGCACCTTCATTACTGTAATTTGGCCCAATGATTGCATTGTTTTATGCCAAACTTGGTTTGTCCATCCTTGGCTGCATGAGCAAACTTATTGTTACTTGTACTGTAGGTTAGGTATGCTGTATATCGATTTCGATGACTGTACTGGTACATGTATGGTCTTAGACATGGCATGCTGTATATACAACCTTGGTCAAAAGTATGGAGCACACCCTTGTTCTAGCTCGAGAAAGAAATCAATTTTATTCAAACATCTCGTGAAATAAAAAAGGGGTCCGAAAAGCTGATAACTTAATTGGAAGCAGAGGCAATTGACCAAAAAATGTTGTTAATTTTAGTGTTACAAATGTTAATTTTACTTACACGTTACATTTTGTATTTCATAAGTCAAGGAAATTAATCAGATTTGGTCAGGACAAGTCAGGAAAATTGAGTTGCAAATTTTGCATTAACCCTGATTTACTAATTTTTTTTTTAGAAGGTGAAGGGCCTTGGCATTACGGCGTCTGCTCCAACTACTTGGCCAATGCGGAACCAGATTCTCACGTTTCTGGATTCATCAGGAAGTGAGTGACCGTTGACCATTGGTCAGTCAATACAGACTGACCTTTTCATACATGACTTACGCTTTTTCTCGCAGCGCCCCGAATTTCCGTCTGCCAGACGATCCGTCCGTGCCGGTCATCATGGTGGGACCCGGCACCGGGATAGCGCCCTTTCGCAGCTTCTGGCAAGAGCGGCACTTCAAGCTTTCGTCCCTGGACAACAAAGGTAAACTAACTCCTTGCTGACATTCATTTTATCAAGCAGTGGTTTCAGTTCATATGTGCGGGCAAAAGAATCAATATGAACCAAACCACAACTTTGTAAAGTCTGGAAATCAACTTTTCACAAAGTAAAAAATCGAACAGTGTAGTGAACGATGTTGTTTCGATAAATTTATTCTACCAAAAAAACAGTAAGTTCGACGCTATAAAACGTCGAAGTTAAATTAAGAAAAAAGAAACGAGCACTCAATAAAAAATATTTGAATCGTTAGAAATTTTTAACGTGACACAAAACGTCGAATTAACTCCACCCCCAATAAACGTCCGTAAAACGCTTTTCACGTGTCGGATGGGTTGTTCTTTAACTTGTCATTTGACATTGGGTATGGGGGTTCCTTCATCTTAAAGTTGATTTTTTGTCGTCCAAATTTTGAAAACTCGCTTTTGAAACTTTACCTGAAACACTGACTGCGTTCCCATAGGCTCAACGATGAATAACCTCGTTTATTTCCACCCTAACAAAGTTTAATTCAGTGATTTTTATCATTGCACCAAACGATTCATAGTCTCGCAGTGGTTGCCTGGCGGCCAGGGGCAGCTAAATTAAGAAACTACGTTTTTAGGTCAGTTTAGGTCCCCACTTACTTCATCGTCACTTAATTGCGGGTGTAGAGCGAAACATTCAATTCAATTCAACTCAGTACCCTACTGTCAGTAATTTAATACCATGTGGTAGGGGGGTGTAGTCCATCAACC
>JAQGAF010006493.1:0-10107 GCA_034687865.1 Kryphioiulus occultus | reverse complement strand
TAACCAGACTATCGAGCAAAATTGTTATCACGACGATTTATTCATTATTCGCAGAGATGTCATGTATACAATTTTTTAACATGGCAGGGGTGGGAAGGGAACTGCCCGTTAATATTAAATCTGTCATTTCTGGAACTTCCCCGACGATTTCCTGACTTTTCCAGGTTATAAAATCAAATTTCCATGTCTAACGTTACCAGTGAAGTTGAAAAATGTCATATTTCATAAGCATATTAATTAGCATATTTCATTATCATATGAATTAGCATATTTCATTATCATATGAATAAGAATGGAGGTACATGTAGAACCAGGGCTGAGAGTCATTGAGTCGCTAAAAATGCACCGCCTTTAGCTAATATGGTTAGTGTAAACACCCCACATTTTAAAATTATTCATAATGATGGAAACTGTCGGGAAATTTTTTAGTTGAAAAATTTGCTCCGAATGAAAATGTGATAAGAAGTCAACTACTGCATTTAATATTTAGGAACTCCGTAGGTAGCAGTTTTTTTTAACACAAATTAGCAGAGGTAATGGATTTTAGGTGTATTTTAGTAGATTTTTTTCATACTTAGTAGGAAATGTTAATAATAGTGAAAACACTGCAGGTGAAATGTTTAGATGCAGTAGATCATAAATACAGCTTTTCTAATGCTTTCTGAGAATCGTATACCAATCAAAATTGTTTTGCCAAAAAATCTCCATACATTATATGAATTTCCCTGGCTTTTCCAGGTTTTCCAGACGGATACCCTGATTAATACAATTAAAGCCCTAAAAATATAAGCTTAAATTACTGCATGTAGCCAATTGCATTAAAATTTGCATTTTTTGTCATTTTTATCTGATATCCTTTATTTTCCATTAAAAATCAGTTGTAGCCTATAAAAATGCCAAACCAGCGATTGTTGCTAATTTATTGCAGATAGAGCCTACATTAGCTATTCACGAAATTAGCATTAGAGGTAAAACTTATACAACCATCACATACCACTTAGAATTCTCCAAGAAGCAAGCACGTCCGACATCAATGAATCTAAATATACCATCTTGACAGCAGAAATGAGTATTTTAAATCAATTACTCTTAGAAATTTGGAGAGGATTTCTTTATCATCCTAATCAGCTTGATATAAATTGTGGCCTGCCAACTGAGCTGGTATTATACTGTATAGCCAAACTGAAACTAATTTCAGATCTCAACTGCAAAAGCTAAAATGGATGACGCAAGCAATGAATATGAAACCAACGAAAATGCAAGTAATGTTTCTGCAGATGTTTACAGTTAAAACAAAAGGTCTTAAATTAACATGATGAATAACTGGTGAGGTCATTTTATTCCTTATTGCCACTATGTAAATTGAAGTTGATCAATGTTTTATAGGTTATGGACCGTAGGCAATCCCATGGTCAAATGACCTTTGACGTTAGAATTCGTTTTAAAGGTAGTTGAATTTGAAATTCTAAACCGTTGCTCAAACACCCCAAGTCATATTTTGAAAGTTGTAGAGGATACTCAAGTTAGTTTAAATCGCGTTTCATTTAATTTATTGGCATCGTGTACAAAGCACACAAAAATAAATAAACTGCCACACGTCATTTTTCCAGGACAATCTAACCGCATTATGAAACTGCTGCATGTGACCCAGCATGTCCAAATCATCATGGATAATGTCGATTTTTCCTTAGTTTTGGAATTCTAGCATGTGCACTGTTTCACATACAACATTTTGATAATGCAGTTAAATTTTCCTGGGAAAATGGCAGCTCCAGGTCAATTCCCATTGAAGTCAATCAAGCCCCACTGAAGAAATCATTCTAGAATGAAATCATTCTAGACCCAATGTAGTCATTGAAGTCCAACTGAAGACACTGAAGTTTAAAGTAAAGTCACTGGAAGAGCGAGTGACTCAAGTTTCGTTTACAGATTTCACTGACAACATTAGGGCGTCAATGAGACTTCAGTATTACTTCACAGATATGAAAATGTGATCACATGAAGTAATTCGAGTCCCAATGAAATCATTCTAGTCTCAATGTAGTCATTGAAGTCCAACAAAAGACATTGAAGTCTAAAGTAAAGTCACTGGAATTGCAAGTTACTCAGTTTCGTTCACAGGCTTCACTGACCACATAATTCACGATTAATATTGAAAAAGATGGAATTACATGACGAAATTTCTTTTGCAAAAAATGTTAGCTTTAAATTGTTCTTACTGTCCCTAGTTGTTCTCGAATTTTGTGCCATGTAAAAAGTACGATTTCTCCCGTTCTTCACACACATTTCACGAAAATGAATGTTAAGACAAATAAGACATTAATGCGTTGGTTATTGCGATTTATTTAAACGAGTTGTGCATAACAACGAAACGTACCCCACACCATTAACTGTTGAGTTTAAAGCATTAACATTTGTGGGAAAATAAGTGAAACAAGAATAAATTTAAAGTTAACAATTGCGGTGCTTCGTGATAAAACATTTTAAGATTAACAATTGACAAAAAGAGCTTTGGTCAAATTACATAATTTGCATTATTTTCATGTTTGAAACATACGAAATAAGTGAAAAAAAACTTAAAGTTAACACTAGCGGTGCTTCGTGAGATAACATTTTGCATTAGTAGAAAAAATTTGAAGAATACACTCAGATTAACAACTCACCAAAAGAGCTTTGGTCTAATTACATGATTTGCATAATTTTCATGTTTGAAACATAAGAAATAAGTGAAAAAAAGAATTAATCTTAAGTTAACACTAGGGGTGCTTCGTGAGAAAACATTTTGCATTAACAGCAGAAAAAAAAGGCAATAATTGAAAAAAATCGTCAAATTTTGAAAATATCTAGAACCGTTGAGGATATGCATGTTCATGTACTCGAATGGGGATGCAAATGGCTAAATTATTAACTTTAATTGCTTCAAAATAAATCAAAAATGCGGAAGCTTTCCTAATAACATACATGTAGTTCCATCAAAGATTTTTTTCCACTAAATAAACTTCTCGTATCCGCACTTCGAAATTAATCGAAATCTAACATTATTTGTACTACTTTACTGTAAAAAGCCCCAGCCTTGTCTGACGTTATGTAGTCATTGTGGTTCCAAGTTGCGTTAGGTCCCCCAGCTTTTATGAGCGAGGCATTGATCAAATTATCTTTCAAAAACTGCATATTCTCTAACGTACAAACTTTGTCATGTGAACCATAAAACAGAAAAGCTGGAACTTCAATGTGAGTAAGGTCATAAAACGGAGGCGTATTCTACACAGTAAAAGGCAATTTAGTATAGCATCCCATCTTAAAACGAGTCATAATAAATATGTTTTTAGAAAATAACGTTGTCTAACCTGTCCATATTTCTTCATGTTGGTTGCACTGTCTCCCCAGTCATACTTCTTGAATTCACCTGAATGTATCAGCTGTGGAAATCAGGTTAAATATGCATTTACGATCAACTTTCAGTCATTTGGAGAATGTTAACTTTGTTGGAATCTAGTAGGCGTGATAAGGCGTATTGAAGCCGAAATAGAGCGGCGCCATATTGGTACTCGCAGCTCATGTTAACTCACACATACAAACTGTTTGTTTCGAATGGTTGGGAGTTTTCCAGACAACTTAAGAGCAATCTCAGAGTAGTTCAGAGCTCTGGACAAATAGTGGAGAGTTGATAGGAAGTTGAGAATGCTCTCAGATAATTCCAAATGACTTCAGAGTGTTCTCAGGCAATTTGAGATCGACTCTGCAATTTAAGCGTGCTCGCAGAAAGTTGAGTGATCTCATATAATTTCAGAGCACTCTCAGACAATCTCAGATCATTCTCATGTAGTAGAGCTGAGAGTGTTCTCAGATAGTTGAGTTTTCCAAATAATGTTTCAGAAAATAGCAGTCAGTTAGAAAACGTGGAGTACTCAACACATGCCATTAAAGCGCCATGTTTGCCAAGGGCATAGCAGTGCAGGATGATAATAATAAAGGATAATTTTAATGTCAAATGAACCTACCTGGTTTACGTGAAAGAAGACATGTAGCCCCGATGAACTAAAAGAATGTGCAATACATGTATGTACTTCCGTTCGACTCTAAGGAAAAACCACACAACGTTAATTAACCGTGAACCGTGGTTATCCAAGGTATCGATGTGTTGATGTTATAATTGTTATTTAGTGATTAGTGATTAGTGATTCAAAGCACACTCAAGTGAGGTGGGTTTGATGAAACAGAACCATTGTTGAGCCAGGAATCTAACGTTAATTTAAGATTACATGTACTTACAGAATTCCATTCTGACCGATCTTCTCCAGTTATTTCCATAAAAACTTATCTAACAACAGGCTCGAAAAACTTTCCAATAATTCCAAGAATAAACCGGGGAATGAGTGGTATCTGATAGATTCCAAAAAGCTTAGCCAACAGCTGCAAACATAAATTCAAAAACAAAATGAAAACAGTCATTTCAGAGAAATGGTAAGGCAGTATCTTACCTACTCCGATAAAATGGCGAAATTTAATTACGCCCGCTTTTACAAACCTGAAATTGCGGAACTAGTGAACTCATGATTTGTACTAATGGATGCGTTTTAACCAGACTTCCCATGGCACTCATACCAAAAACCGCTTTTATCTAAAAATAAAAAAATGCATAAACAAACATCAATTTTGCAATTTGGTGAAAGCCGATCAAAAAATGGCTTGAGGAATTTCGCTGATATAAGAAGGAGGATAAAACGTTTTGTTGTTTACTTTATAACTAATTATTGGAACTCCCGCTGTATAAAAAAAATGAAATATGCAAAATATTAAGCAACTTATTCCTATAATGAACATCACTACATGCTGTTTTGCGTAAAACAAAATGACGCACGTTTTGAAAAAATCCTCGACAATTAAACAGGGCTCAATAACTCAGTTATGTTAAGTTGGAGGCATAAATGCACATGCAATTCATAAAAACAATTTTACCAGTGTATGGTGACAAGTTTCGTGTCTGTCCAAAACATTTTTCAACAGTGAAAACGAAATAAAGCGTCACAAAAACAACGTTTTTTTCGGGGACAGCCTTTTATAACGCGTACGTATTATTGGTATTCAATAAAACCCAACAGTGATATTCATAACAAATTAAATGAAAGGTTGTAACAGACTCACGTACGTTTCGAATATGAGATCGGCGCTTTAAAACTGAATGTTTACTAGACAGTGGCTATGAACAATTTTAATATAAAGAACCATTCTGAACTGAAATTATCTACCAAATAAGAGCACTCCAGGAGTTATCGAAATATTTTAAATATGATTTACGTAATACCGTATCAGTCAGAAAGTGTTGTGCAACTGCTTGTTTCATCACTAACAAAAATGCAAACAATGTAGAGCTTTTTGCAGCAGTGCTGGACATACATGAACTTATCGCCATACACATGCAACATTTTCTGATGAATTTCATATGCATTTAAGCCTGTAGATCAAGTTAAGCCAAAAATATTGCCGTACGCTACTAAAAATATATTAAAATATGGTTTTGTTTCTCCAAAAAATAGGTTGACCTAAAATAGAACTTTACTTTTTTCTTGTAGTCCGGTTTATCTGCCATCAATGCAAAGGGAATGCCACCTCCCATGGAATGGCCAGGAAGATCGCAGGAAGAATGCAGGAAGATCAAGTAATGCTACTTGATCCCAGCTGCAAGAAAAAGTTTTAGTTTTATCCCGATATTGCCTCTTTGGGAAATGTCAAATGCATCGCTAAATGCAATACATGTAATAACATGTAATACATATAATGTAATAACATGTAAAATAGATACATGTAATATATTGTGAAGGATTACCTGAATTGCCAGTACTCGGACATAGCTGTATTTAAGAACTTATGGCGTCGACTGTATGGCGTCCCTCTTTGGTTCCCGAGCCAAACATCAAATCCTTGATTGGCTAGCAAAAACGCTACAATGGATGAATTAGAGAAAATACGTTGATTTTAGATATAAAATTAACTATTTTGGAATGCATGCATCGTTGAACCAAAATTCACTGATGAAGTTCAAAATCGGTGTTCACTCAAGAGAAGATCTTGACTTACGGAAACAATTCTCAGCCGTGTTTGAGAGATAATTTTCGTCAAATCCAATGGTACCATGAACGAGCATCACTGGGGGCAGAGTTTTGTTGACCCCGTTGACCCTGTTGCCTGGTATCCGATGCAGTGTCAGTATGTAGTTGTCATTAGTGATAACTGTATGGGCTTCTATAGGAAAGCCATGATATGTTACCAGCCCCGGCTGCAATGATGAAAAAGTATAGAGTTGTCTGATAAAACAACAAACAATTGTGCATATTTACTTAGGGAAACACTTAGCTTACAATTTCCTAACTACAAAAGCAATCTTTTGATGATATCAGACATTCATCTCTCAAAGTTTTCTTTTGAATTTTTTAGTGGTGAAACGTTTTCGCTTTCAGCCGCTAGATGGCGCTAAGTCGAACAATAAGTGACGGTGAGACGTAGAAACTCACGTATCACGTGACCAATGAAGTCATTTTCGCGGTTAACGATAACATTGATAATGATCTTCGTTGACGTTTACAATAGGCAACTAGTTCTAATTTGAAAGTTGTAGGGTAGGACGAGATTAGTCAAAAAATGGTTAATTTGTACTGGAAACTGTTTCTGTGAATTTATTTCGAATGTTTGGTATTGCAGGTTCGGTATATTCTCACGTGCATACTCTATCGCAAACACTTCAAACAACTTATTCTTACGACAGTGAAACTTCTCTAAGTTGGACACCTATGGTGCATACTAACTGCGTACGAGTTAGAGAGTTTGCCAAGATTTCGAACAAAACTTGGCACTAGACAGTTAGAGAAATAAATAAAATAAATACAAAAACGAAATCACATTTCGTAAGTACCGGTACATGCCCTTTTTCATATTTCGTAAAAACAGTTAGGGAAATTTCGTACGAAAATACCCCAAATCACTAATAAAGATGTGTGACCATACATATAGTTCTGCTATATCCCTATTACTCCCTATTGGCAAAGAGTAACCATCAATAGGGATTTTATTTTATGAAAGTCCCCATTGCGGTGGTCACAATGTTTTCTACGCACGCGCAACTTTTTTTTTTCGATTATTTCGTGTGAGTACACATTTCGCAAGAAATCATGGCATAGATTTCGAACGAAATATGTAGTTTTCTTAACATTTCGCCAAAAACACATTTTTGGCACAGGAAATGACGTCAAAAGATAACATTTCGTACGAAATTTCTCTAACTGTCTATTCTCCCTCAGGCTGTCTACTGGATTTGGTATTGCGAATTCCATGACATTTCAATGACTTCAAAAACTTTTCCATGTCTATTATAATTTGGGGCCGTTCAAGTTTTATATCGTGACTAAATAGCGATTTTCAGACACTATGGCAACATGATTTGTAAAAAAAAAAAAAAAAATTTGGCGGAAATCGGTAACAAATGAAGAATTTTCATGAAGAAATTTCATGACTTTTCCACGACCATGATGTAAATTTCCATGACCGGTAGTGATGACCTAAGAGATGACATCTGACATCATCATTGTCCAAGACAGTTCGAATTGAGCGATACTCAAAACAAAATTAGATAAAAAATTACGGATATTTATTCTTGTCATCATTTTTCCAATCCCCCTAAGATGATAACAGAATACTCGTAAGTCACCGAGTTATGTTCATCGTACAAAAACTTGATTTGGTCGCAAAATATTTCCCAACAGTTACTACGATTAATGTAAAATAATTGATTACTGAACAGCGTGAGTTTTACAATTTCGTCAATGAGAGAAACAATTTTTGCAAACGTTTTGAAAGGGTGAAGTAATAAATAAACCTGTAATCCGCTTTCGTACATGTATGGTATTTACATCAGTTTTAATACGTAGAAGAAGAAAATTAAATAAAAATCGAAGCAAAAATGTGTGTAAATCACCGGGCAACATCTAGTCTAGTGTAAACAGTGCAAATAATTAGAAGGACAAAAACGAATACATTTCGGCCACTCGCAGTGGTCCGACATCACCTTTACCTCCAGTCGATAAAACCAAATTTAGAAGTGAGAAAACAAAAATAAAATCTGGATAAAAATCTGCGTAAAATTTGAAATAAAACCTCGATCGCGTCTCTATTTTATCGCACGACGCTCTTGTGGACAGTGAAATTAAGATAAGTATATTGCTGTTTGGTCAACCAGCTTAAAATACCGGTTCGGTGCAAAAGCTGTGGTCTTGAACACGACGAGAGTTCAGCATCATTTTAGTTTTTTTTTTTTTTTTTTTTTTGCAATTATTCAACGACACCCCGAGACCATTAAGCACATTCGGAGGGTTCGGGTCAATGAATTCACAATACAGTTGACTCCGCTTAAAGTGATCACATTGGGCCCAGGCTATTTCGGTAACAAGAGCCGAACGATCCTAATAGTCGAATATGAAGTAAAGGCGATCGTTACTTAATTTGAATTCTTATGTACATGTACATCGCATCATTTACCTTTACAAAGCTATTTGCGACTAAAAAAACACATATTGGTTTGCTTACAATTTTCCTGCGTAAATTAGTTAATGAAATTCTCATATTCATGCATTATTTGAACAGTACTTGTAAATCAATTGATCTATGCTGTCCACCGAGGCAAATTTATTAGTGCTTCGGATATCTCAACATTTTTTGGTGGTTTCTCAACTAAGATGCACCTTTCATATTCTTCAACATCAAAATCATTTTAAAACTCAGCTCTGTTTGACTTACAGATAGTCTAGCAAGTGCCGGATTTAGTCATTGGGGCTGCTATTGGAATATTTTCGTCGATGAACATCGAAAATTAGGAAGAATATTCCTCCAAATTTTCGCTATTCATAGCAGATGTGACATCATTTTAGACATTCTCTTCCAAAACTTCTCATTCCTCATGTTTTACGAATCCTCCATGAGGGAAAGTGATAACAATAAGCGAATTGTTGATTACAACAACCGATGATGTCACTGTGTATTTGTATACGAGCGTTCGGGACTCGGCGATTTCTATAACAATAACTGAATGATGACATTATCCGTGATCCCATTAAGCGGAGTCCACCGTATCAGCGAAAGAACGTAGAGCGTACAAAATTGACTATGATCCACAAAACGATTAAAAATCACCGGGTACGAACGAACCGAGCCCAGAAAGAAACCTGAAAACCCGGAGCTCTTCTAGCATCAACGAGGCACCTGTCAGATGACCGATGTCCGAGCGAAGCATCGGAAAACTGCATTTGTGCCCATCCGTCATTTCTGAACTCTCGAAAAGTGTCCACGACCGCAGAACGCAGCAGTCATTGTTAAGTGCCAATCGCAGCGCGCGTCTCAAACCTTCATGCCGTGACCCAAAAGCCTTCAGAAGGCATTGCGTCGATGCGGTGTCGGAGCGCTGACAACGATGGTGCGAGACTGGGCTTGGGACAAGTTCGTGGCCCTAGGACTGGTCGGGTCCTGGTCGACGACCGGCGGCGGCTCTTCGAACTTGAAGTCCGAGCGCAGGGCTGCCGTAGCCTTGATGTCGGCCAGCCGTCCCGTGGCTCTTGCCACTTCCTGTTCCTGTTGCTTGGCTGACTGCCATTCGCCATTGTCGTTCGCATTCTGGATTCCGTACTTGTTGTCCACGCCGAACGACGGGTTAGGGGAATACTCCAGCAAGCTCCTCGAACTGCCTGCAGAATAAAAAGAGAGAAGTCAGGAAATTTGTGACGGGAAACCGACATCGATCAAGAGTCCGTAGCAGGGCTTCGAGCACGTGTTGACACATCCGCCCTAATGTCCCGGAAACCAAGGATAGGGCACGTCACCTAATTTTTGTTGATTGGTGGAGTTCAATTCAATTTCAATTAACTGAATACCGTGTGGTAGGGGGGTGTAATCCAGCAACCCAATTTAATTTGGCAATTACCGCCGCATTAGGGTGGATACAACCTGCACCATCATTGTAAAATTGAATTTCTTGAAGCTTAAGCTTGCTGTCTTTTGGAAGAGAATTCCAACGTCTGATAGCATGCAAGAAATAAGACCAATAGTATGGATCCGAGTGGGCTC
>JAQGAF010006492.1:0-10108 GCA_034687865.1 Kryphioiulus occultus | reverse complement strand
AAAGTTGCAATATACATGTGCAATAATTTCACGAACTTTGTGCGAATGTACTGGTCACACTAATTCTCGTCAGTATAACTTGTACTGATATCAATAAGATTTATACTAATATCGCCATATATCAGTAAATATGTACTGATATCACTATGAATTTTATACTGATCCATACTAATCTTTTGGTCGAGGTTTCATTTTGTAGCAAAATTAATCTAGTTACACACTCATTATTGTTGCTACAAAATGACACCTCAACCAATTGTGTACGCCTTCTGAACAAATTTCTGGATTATTTCAAAGTTATGAAGTCTTTTTCTACACATCCTGTATTTTCAAAACCTGAATATGGGACGCCATTTCCCGAAAAAAGATTGCTTTGAGTGGCTTGCAATACAAACATTTTTTGGATCAAGGTTGACAATTAACAATGCAAAAAAATCCCACCACATAATACATTCATTACAGGGTGAATAATCGATGTACATATGCATATTTCTCATCTGAACATCAAGCTTCAAGAAATTAAATTTTACAGGATGATGGTGTCCATCCTAATGTGGTGGTCACTGCAGATTAAACCGGGCTGATGGACTGCACCCGTAACACTTAGTATTCACTACAGGGGTAATTTCGTCAGTGAAAGTCTTGGAAATGTTGACATTTTGACCATTAAGTCAGGTGGGCTAATTCCATCATTTCGTTCTCAGATTTATAATTTCTAAAATTTCCGCCATGTGATATAAATCTGGATCAAATCTGTAAAAATTGTTTCTTGAAATTGGAGATTTTTCAAAAAACGTATTTGGAAAACCATGCAATAACTGATTGTAGATTACTGAGTTGAATTGAATTGAAACCAACATTTGCCCTGATGGAGGCCAAGCAACTTCCTGCCATGGACAACTGGCAGCGCCATCTGTTGCCAGGCATCGAAGCTTTGCTAAAAACGACTTTTTTCACCCATTCGTTGAACATTCATCAATAAACTGTGATGTTGGAGGCTGTGTGGCTGCGAGAAAACTGTTTATCTTGCCAGCTCAAATTATCAGTTGTCTCTGGTAGCGCCAAATCTTATTGGATTATGTCTTTGGCAACACACTGTCCGTGGTCGGGTTGTGCGAAAGCGAGATGAAATATTATCTTAAGTCAGCTGAAACATATTCGTCGCCATAGATCAGTCTTGATGGTCGAAAGGGCAACGCTTTTCTGCTCTGTAAGTGCTTTGGTTTTTGGTTCTGGAAGGGTGTGATGGATGGCTGGACGTTGGACAGCAGGCCAACGTGTTTCCATTGTAGCAGAAACGCGCTTAATTATATGGATAGTTGCTTCGACATCCTCGGATATTAATTTCTAATGAGACAATCTATAAATCTCGCCTCAACATAGAGCAACCTCTTGGAAGTGCATCAGCATCAGCGTTGTCCAATGCCAGAAATACCAGCCTTTCAGAAAAGCAATGATACGAGTTGTTTCTTCTTGCCATATTACACTGGTGTTCGCTCGAGCGAGCTAACGAATCAATATTTGCATTCTCTGTACGACAAAATCATTATTGCCCCCAATATCTGCTTCGTGTGCGCCAGGAGCACGCACCCAAAATCCAGATATCGATGTCGCCATCCAGTTTCGAAAAACAATCAGAAATTTAAATCAAATGCGTGGCAACACCATTGGCAAGAAACATAAGACACTGACACGAAGTCGTAAAGGGGCTGTCCGGAAAGGACACATAAATTGCAGTTATTGGCTCCTGACCTCCATGGAAGCCCAGAACATGTAAACGAACATGAATCCTGTTTTATATGTCAAAGACGTGTTGAAGACAGTATGCCATTTCCTGCACTGTCTTGCAATACATTTGAAACAGATGTGATCAACTGATTTATACTGTAAGCTATTCCCTTCCATATCATGTTAACAAAACATGTAACATGCTCAGAACATGTAAACAAACATTCGAATTCTTGTTTTTCAAAGTTTGAATCCTGTTTTTCCATGTCAACGACATGTTGAAGACAGTATGCCATTTCTTGAACCACGCTAATATCTTGCAATATATTTGGAATGTATGACATCAACATATTTATAAGCTACCGGTATTGCCTTCCATATCATGTTCGCAAACTGTTCAGTACATTTTTTAAAGTTTGAAACTCATTTTCCATGGACTTGTTGAAGACAGTATACTATTTCCTCAAACATGTCAATTTCTTGCAGTACCATAGACTTGGAATGGAGATCATCATATGTCAAGACTTAGCTTCCATGACATATAAAAACATGTAACATGCCCAGATCGTGTAAGCAAACATTCAAAAACCTATTTTTCCAGTTTGAAACTCATTTTTCGTGTCAAGAACTTGTTGAAGACAGTATGCCATTTCCTGAAACATGCACATATCTTGCAGTAGACTTGAAGAAGATGAGACCAACATATATCAAGGCTACTATCTTCTATAACATGTAGACAAAACATGTAACATTCCCAGAGCTTGTTAACAAACATACAGATTATCGTTTTTTAAGTTTGAAGTCTATTTTCCAAGTCATTGACATGTCTTAAGAGGGCATGCCATTCCCTGAAACGTGTAAATTTCATGCAATACATTTGGAAAATATGAGATGAACCTACATGTACATTTTTATCAAAGCTATTCCCTTTCATAAGACGTAAACAAAGCATGTAACATGCCCTGAACATGTAAACTAACATTCAAATTCCATTTTTTTTAAATTTGTAAGTCAGTTTTCCAAGTCAAGAACATGTTACAGATAGTATGACATTCCTTGAAACATGTCAGTTTCTTGCTGTACATGTGGAAAAGATGTATCAACATATACAGTACCAAAACTATTCTCCTCCAAGTTACTTAGATTTTCATTATGGATATGGTCGAAATCGTTATGATCAAAGTCGTTATTATTTTTTTTTTGAAAGGATTTGAGATGTATTATTTTGACATATTCAACTCCTGGCATGACAAAACCAGGGTCAATAACATGCATGGATCTGAATATGGGAAACAATATTTATAAAACAAAATTCGAACCCAATTATTTTTGTTTTTGCAAAACTTTCGTATTAAACGTGTCGTTCCCTAACACTAAGGAAGTAACCTTGTACAGCTTGTGTTGCGTTTATTTTTAAAGGAAAATATGATTTTTTTTAATAAGTTTTTAAACACCTTGAATCTATTTACCTAAACCTTTCGTTAGCTACAAGGAAGATTTAGATATTACTTTTTCAGTGATTTTTGCAGTTTATTAAACCCCTGGCAGGCCAAAACCAGAGCCAATAACATGCATGGATCTGAATACAGGAAACGATATTTATCAAAACAAAATTGGAACCCTGTTATTTTATTGTTTTGCAAAACTTTCGTATTTAACGTTTCTTCCCCTTATCAAACACCTTGTTTTCAACTGCACAAGATGCAAGGAAGCAACCTTTTACAGCTCGTTTTGCTTCGTTTTCGGTTTATTTTCAACGGAAAATATATCGATCGCAAATGGTTTTTTTTTACCTCGGTATACTTGCTGCGTATTTCTAACGCTATATGCGACCTAATTTTAATGACGAAAACTATTCGGAGAATGTGAGCGATGCAGATGACGATGAAGAGGGCGCAGCAGTGAATGCAACTCATAGTTGGCAAATCCTAATTAGGAAGACATAAATATAAAAAATATGGTAAAAAAAACCGCAAAGTCTAATCTACGTTGACTGAACACGTGAAAGGGTTAGTCATTAATTTCACTTATATCCAAATGGTTCGCATATTTTGGCCACTCCTGACGGTGCAACCATCAGGAGCAATTTGCCAGTTTAAAAGGCTAGTGCGTTGCACGGATTGCATTATGCTAAGTTGATGGGGCATTAATGCCTCAATTAAGTTTATGGAGGAAAAGCATTTCTTGGCGAACGTGCAGAATGCGAAGCTCGCAACTAAATTATATGGGCATAAAGGGTTTTAAACGTAATTCCCATTAGGACCGAGCCTGACTTGCAGGTGTATTTCATTCCTCTTAATGGCAACTAAGTCGCTAATAATCTGCATATATTCTACTGGGGCCATTGTATAATTAAACTTGTATTTCTTAGTGCGTCGATGGGATTTATTCGCCGCTCATGGACTCATTTCCTATGCGGAATTTCTGCCTTTATCTGTGTTTGCATCGTGAACGAAGATATCTCGAAAAGCAGATGAGATTTCGTTGAGAAAATGTTTCAGTCCATTTCGACCTTGTTTGTCACGAATGCGAAGCAAGGTGAAGCTTGAAATCTCGATGAATGTACTGGATGGAAGGGGACGCTAATGCTGTATCAGCGATTTTGAAATCTAGATTAAAATTTAATTAATTCGTGAAATGAATATGGAAAGGTTGCGAAAATCTTTCGGACTGTCATGCATCTTGCATGGGTTGTTTGGTAAACACGAATTTGTAATTTAAGATTGGATGGGTTAAGACTGGACGATGTAATGCATTGGTCATGAAATGGTCATAGAAATATTAATCAAACATTATTCTTTATGATAAATGATAAATATTGGAAAAATCCGAATTCAGTTCTCTAGAGTAGTTCAGTAATTCAAGGAGTTTATTTTTTGAATACATGGTAGGTTTGAAAGACAAAAACATAAGTCATGTCTGGACCACTTATCCTGAATCGACTTTAAAATTGTTTTCTCTATGAATAAGCAAAAACATGTTCAACATGCAAGCTATATTTCCTAAAAATATATGTCTAGTAAAAAACATTTTTCTCGACCTGGAATCGAACTGGAGTTAAGTTACTAAAAATATCAAAACTTGTTTCACCACTGATTTCATAGAATCTGTTGGTTGTAAAGTGTATATTTCTTTAAAATATTTCAGCATTTTGAAGCCTTTTAGTTTTAATTCAAAAAACGGATGATTTCAAATGTTGAAATTTTGTTTACGTTTTGAACAAAAATCCTATCAAATTCATCGCAATGTGAAAACGACGAGAAATGTTAGCGGTGAGATAAAATTAATAGAAATGTTAATCAATGTTTATTCTCTATGATAATTGATAAATATTGGCGAAATTTGAATTGAGTTTTCGAGTACAGTTCAGTAATAGATGTTACTTTTTGCATTCATATGGTAGGTTTGAAAACAAACCTTAAGTTATCTCTGGACCACTTATCTTGAATCGACTTTAAAATTACGTTTTCACGTTACAGTAAATCAAGACAACATGTTTAACATGCAGGGTATCTTTCCTAAAAATGTTTGTAATAAAACTTTGTCTTTTACTACTATTAAAATACTATTTGCTTTACAGTTTTTTAAATTTATTGTAAAAGTCATCTTTGGAAAAGTTGCCCAAATGACTTTTGTTATACCCCGTTGAGTCCATTGAGACTGTAGGTTGAAAAAGTCTTTCTTTAAAATATTTAAGCATTTCGGAGCCTTTTAGTTGTACATGTATTTCAGAAAGCGGATCAATTCAAAAACATTCTACAAGAATGACATTTTTTTACAATTTGTTGGTAATTCCGGTGGAACTATTTTTTTTCAATTTTGACATTTTGTGGACGTTTTATCCAAAAATTCCTCGAATTCATTACAATGTGAAAACGTTACGAAACCTTAGCAGTGAGATACAATTAATAGAAATGTTAATGAAAGTTTATTTTTTATAATAATTGGTAAATAATATAGCAATCTGAAATGAGTTTTTTAGTGTACTTCAATAATAATGTTCAGTTATTGAAAACCATTGTAGAGACATAGTAAGTCTGGGTTCATTTTGCCAACTTAGAATTGTAAAGATTGTGAAACGTTTTTGAAATAAAAACAATAATAAACAGTATAAATGTGAATGAAATTGAATACAATCTAGGTTGAAGTTCGTTTAGTGACAACAGCTTTTAAGCTCTGTTTTAAAGCTGGTTGTCTTTCTTCTTCGAATCTAATTGGGCTTCAAAGAAACGAATGTACATGTGAGTTATCCCTATGAAAATTAAGATATTTATGCTAATTCTTACACGTACCCCCACCCTTTGATCCAAGCATTACAATCATCCTAAATCAAAGGCTTAGGCAACGAAAATAGTCTTCAGTGAGCGCACTACTTCACGTTGCACCAAGCTTACCCGTACCTTAAACGTCGATTAAACCCTCGTTAACCAACTATGACGATGATAGTCGAATGGGGTCTGTTTTAATTGGCGATTACTAACTTGGATGCTTGGTGCAAGCCCCATTAGCTCGCTTATAAACGCTAAAACGTGTAATTAAATTATTTTCACCGAGCTTGAGCAATAATTAACATTGTTTGGCGGAATGAAAGTTAATTTATTTGTCTGAAAATAAGGCTTTTTCGGTTTTATAGCACAGGATTATGTTACGTTACTGCTAATTGCGAATGATTGTTTCGTGTATTTCTATTTCAGCTTTCGTTATGGCGAGGCGAGAAAGTACTAATTAGCTGAGCTAGGTTTGAAAAAAATAATTTTAAGCAAATTGAATTAATCTCGTTAATGTCTGCTATCGATTTCGTTGCTTTTTGCTATATTTTCTGAGTGTTTTGTTCTTTACATCTCAAGTTTGTAACACTAGCAGTGCATTAATGCCACTTAGTATTACACAAACTTTCAAATGAGTTAAAACGGAAATGCTAAAAGGCATGAAAATAAAAAGCAATTTTGGAACAATTGGAAAAGCAAAAAAAATTAATAAATTAACAATTCACGGTTTTATAATCTTGATGATGTATGCACATGTTGTTGATATTACATACAAAACACTGAAACAGGCATATTGAAGGTAAATGCATATTAAATTTTATTTCTACTGTCATACTATTTTTTTTCAAAATAAATTGTGTAGCAAAAATGTTTTAAATGCGTTAAAACGCATAAATGCTAAAAGACATGAAAATCAAAAGCAATTTTAGAACAATTGGAAAAACAATGAAAAGCAAAAAAAATAAAAACTCACTGTTTTATAATCTTGATGATGTATGCACGTATTATTGATGTATTATTAAACACTGAAACAAGCGCATATTGAAGGGAAATGCATGTAACATTTTATAGCTACTGCCATACTATTTTTTAAAAAAATAAATTGTGGCAAAAATTGTTTAAATGCGTTAAAACGCAAATGCTAAAAATTATTAAAATGAAAAACAATTTTGGAACAATTGGAAAAGCAATGAAAAGCAACAAAAATTAAAAATTCACTGTTTTATAATCTTGATGATGTATTCACGTGTTATTGATAATACAAACAAAGCACTGAAACAAGCACTTTGAAGGGCAATACATGTAAAATCTTATATTTAATCAAAAATAAAAATGGCAAAATCTTGCCTTAAGCTTTAATTAAACGAAACTAACATTAACGCCTAGAAGTAATTGGAGTCGAAATATTTCTCAAATAAAACTGTCTAGACTCATACGAATCTCAATCAATACATCACTGTTGTCTGAGACGTAATTTCCTGTTGCCTAAAATTGTTTTTCGTCATGCAATATAAGATGAAAATACGTCGAACCAGACATTTTTGCATCGACGAATTTGAAATAGGAATTCTCGTAACTTGAAATTAGTTTGCATATAAACATATTTGAAATCGACAAAAATGTCCTTTTTGACGATTGCATCAGGTTTTGAAAAGATAGAAGATATGTGTTTTGATGAAAATATTGCAAAAATAAGGGGCCTTATTCGGGAGGGGGTGTGGGGAAAAGCAAGTGGAAGACCCTTAAATAAACCAATAAGTATTTCCATAGATCATTGGACTTTCTGGACATGTTTCAATTCCTTTCACGCTCGAAAATGTGGCTTATACAGGAGGCCCCATATGCACAGGGCTCTTTTTTATATTTTTATTTTGATAAAGTATGAAACCAATGACGTAAAATCGATTCCCGCATGTTGGGAGGCTTTGCTGCTTCGAAATCTGCATTTCGACGCCATCTTGAATTGGGCATGCATGAAAGAACAATTGATCTAGAAAAAATTGTGACAAAAAAATAAGGTTGATAAATGCAATATTTGGAGCAGTGAGTTTCACGTTTATTATGTATCTACTTGTACGTATACGTGTGTAGGGACTGCTGTGTTTAAATTTCGAAATTCAAAGCATTATGAAAACATCTGTAGAAATGTCTGAAATTTGATAGTATTTAAAAAAAATAATTACACTATTCCTACCGTGTTAAAACTTACAAACCGACCTCTTATACATGCCATTTCTACAACATGATCTTAATACGAATTTATTTAACAATGTTATTTTATTACAAGTGTAATTATTTAAAAAAAACAATCGTTCAATTTAACTGTTTTAGAAAATTGTACAGCATTAGCATTAATGGAATATATAAATTGTTTATATTTGCAAATGTATTAAATTATTTTATAAGCATGAACAAAATTATTTGGATAACCCCCTTTTTTACTACTTATCAATGCATACATTGCATGTTAAAAAGACATGCTTTGCATTTTGAAAAAAATATCTTATACAGACAACATTTAGAATCGAATATATGATCTCATGCATTATTTACATTATTTCAAAAAAACTCGTATACGTGAAATCAGAATACATGTATCACAATGTCATCCTTAAATCGTGATCGACATTGAAGTCATAATTAATGCAAAAATCTCTAAAGAACTCTTTCAAAATTAAACCGAAGTCTGTATACATCATGAATATTAATTGTTAATTATTTCTGTGTGCTTAACTTCGTTGCTTCCAGACGTCTTCTTAATTAGTTATTTTCTCTTCTTCTGTGTTTATAAAAGTCTTGCTATTGCAAAGTGATGTAGTTGTCAAATATTAAAATTCATAATGTGTACACTGCATTTTATTAAGTAGGAGGGAGATCTTGGGGTTTTCCATTGACTTTTGATCAGGCAGTACATGGTTAAAATCATTCAATTAACCAATTAACCATATATGCCAAATCTCATTTGTGGGCAAATCTACCAGGAAATAATTTCATAATTTGAAATTCAAATTTTTGGGCATAAATTAAAAATCGGAGTAACGAAGGAATTAGTTTTTGCCAATTAAACTTATATCCAGTGCAGACATGGGTTTGTTGTTAAAATCATTTACCCAATTACAATGTGCAATCATTAGCGCATATGCTCTACAGCGTCTTTTAACAGAGTCAATAATTTATGGTCTTAAAGTTTTGATTTTCAACGTATACTTGAAAACCTCTTGAAATTATAGTTGAACTTACGAGTAACAACGATAAAAACCGTCTCAAATTAGTCAATAATCCCACTTATTGAGCACTCTGAATTGAAAGCAGTGAAGTTGCCATGTTAACTGAATATTTTAACATACAGTTTATAATCACATTTCGATATGCCAGAAACATGTTATAACTGTCAGCAATTGACACCATGCCTTGATATCTGCGTCATCTTCGGTGTATAAAATGTCAAAATTTACAAGACTGACCTGATTGGCCAAAATTAGCAATGTTGTTGACCACCTAATGACCAGTTTGTCATATTTCATTTCGGTTTTGTCCCCTACCACAGTAAAGTGATTTTCACCCATATCATCTTGGCCAATCCTTATTTTGGAACATGTCATATTTTTGCATTTTTTGTGGTCAGGATTTCTAGTTTTATTGCTGAACCCAGAAATTTGTATGAAAACCTGGAAAAGTCTGGGAACATGGATTTAATTAAAAATCAGGGAAATTCACCAAATCTATACTTATAATGCATTTTACACAGCTAGTCAAAACATGGAAAAGTCAGGTTTTATTGCTGGATAGGGAAATGTGTTTGAAAACCTGGAAACGTCAAGTTTTATTACTGGACAGGGAAATTTGTTTGAAAACCTCGAAAAACCTGGGAAAGTGGATTTAATTAAAAGTCAAGGAAATTCTACACTCAATACTTATAATACATTTTAGGCAGCTAGTCAAAACCTGGAAAAGTCAGGTTTTATTACTTGGCAGGGAAATTTGTTTGAAAACCTGGAAAAGTCTGGAAAAGATGATTTACTTAAAAGTCAGGGAAATTCAACAAATCAATACTTATAATACATTTTACACAGCTAGTCAAAATCTGGAAAAGTCATGTTTTATTACTGGAC
>JAQGAF010006491.1:0-10110 GCA_034687865.1 Kryphioiulus occultus | reverse complement strand
GATTTAGTAATGACAAAACTTGAACGGCCCCAGATTCTAATAGGCATGGATAATTTTTGCGTTCATGAAAATGTCGTGGAAAAATCATGCAAAATTGCACTACCAAATCCAGTAGACACCCTGTAGAAGTTGTTTTCCTCCAATGCAGAAACGTCTTTGTTTCCTCCTTGTTTTGTTAAAATCCGAAAAATATTTTCACAATTATTGGCTTATTTTATTGATATCAACTGTCCTCCACCATCCAAACTGTTTGGTTGATGATATAAAGTCACGCAACAGTCTTTAAAACGTTTTAATTTAAAAATTCTTTTCATGTGGATCAGGCCTAGATTTGAAAGTTAATGAGACCTGCAATTCTTGTATTGACGCAGTTGTTATGCAACACGTCTGACTTTTAGTTTTTGTTTACTCCTTCGTTGGTTTTCGAAAATGACGAGTTTTTGTCCATTGTCCCAAAAGAAACTGGGACTGGGTGGGATTGGGTGTAATTTATGAATAGTTTAGTGAAACTGGGATTATAAAGAATGAGTGCATGAAATAGCCGTTTTTGTATGCTTTTTTAGTTTTTAATACTGAGTTTTTTTTAGTAGTTTTCATGAATTTGCGGGGGGTTGGGGTTATCGTACAAATGATGAGCAGGGTTAGGACAAGCAAATCGTAGCCAACATTCTTAAATATCAAAATTTAGCTTAAAAATCATCATTTTTGTAAGAACTTTCATGCAGGGCGTTTTAAAATCCATCATTCTTCATTTAATCTTGATAAGAAGTACGACGGCTGTACTACATAATAGTCACTGCTCTACCATAGAAACAATGAGAACGTGGGCTTCTCCTAATGCTCGTAAACTGACAGTGATTGTCAACGGTTAGGTGCAGCTCAATAAAAAAAACATTAGATTAGTTTGTCTGGTCAGAAAAAAGAAAATTAATTAAAAAAAAAAGGGAAATTATTTACCGTGCTTTGGAAGTTTTTATAAATTCTAAATTTTGCTTAAGGGATGATTAAGTAAAGCAGCAAAGATAACATTTGGCAAAATTTGTATGTTATAGCGGGTTTTTCCAACAGATTTTTCTAGTCTGTCCAGATTTAAAAAATGTTGAAAAATGGGCAATTATTCTAATGTATGTTAATCGTTGCATTGAGCAGCAACAATAAATGTCAGGACAACAGGATATTTCATTTTACCAAAATGCCCATTCAATTACATGTACAGGTATTGCTTTAGGTAGGTCTATGCATTTTACAACGCATTATAAAATATACTGACCTGTGTATTTCTCGATCATGTGTTTGAAACTGCATACTTACAAAAGTTGTGTGCTGCATTGGATTGAATGAAACTGGTGTATTTTTTAATTTTAAACTATTTCATTGCCAGTTCGAATTTACTTAAGGAATATTTTAGATGTTTTTTAAATTCAGAATTAGGTTTGTTTTGAACTTTGAAATTATGAAGTATAGCGAGTCTTTTGACATTTTACACTGCATGGAATATAAATTGTAAAATGCATTCTTCAATGCAAACAGAATACGTTACACGATGCATTACACAGCATATTCTTCAATGCACACGAACTAAGCTTAAATTACAGTGTGCATTACACAATGCATTTTCCAGCACACATAATACATCGCAATATGCATTCAATAATGCGTTACCAGTGATTCGGAAATGCATTTTCAAATATATTTGTCCATACGATTTGAAACCAAAATTGTCTTAATCTACAGACATTTTAAAATGCATTTTCCAATACATGTCTTATAATACATTTCCAAATGCATTACCATTACATGTGGGTGCATTGGTGATTTAGTTTAAGACCATTTTCCTTCAAAATTTCTTGCATAATTACCGTTTCTTAAAAACATTAGGAAGATATATCAAAAATCCATTATTTGTAGTACAGTTTTTAAAAATAAAATTGCTTCCGTTGTTCCCTTAATTGTTAATATTGCTGAATCATTTTTTTTTCATAGAAAGGTGTGTCAATTCAATCTCTTCGGCGCTCTTTATTTTCAAAAAGTTTCGCCTATGGTGTTCTTAAATTTTTAATATTAGTAGTCAGTTTTCTTCGGAAATGTACATGTATGTTCGTGAAAACCAATGAATTGAACAAATTTGATAATTCGGGGAAAAGTTTTAATCAGATTTGATCAGGGAAAGTCAGGAAAATTGAGTTGCAAATTTCGGTATGAACTTTTCCTACCTGTAACCAGCTCGTAGGCTGTCAGTGATTGCCCGGCAGTTGGGTAGACAAATACAAATTTGCACTTTTAGGTTAGTTTACTTTAGGAACACAAGGACTAGGAGCAGGGACTATCCTCACTGCAAATAAAAAATGCACATGTAGAACATGAAAGTGCATAAACATTAACCATAATATATGAACTCAAGTGACCTTAAGAGAAAAAATGTTCTCCTTGGGGATCTGAGGAAATCCTCAAATTATATCAATAAATGGAATAAAGTAGAACACTTTAAAAGAAACCACATTAATTTCCATAATCATTTCGGAAGTATCCTTAAAGTATTTTGAGGTAGAGCACATAACAGCTCATGTGTTCTGGTGGTTAATTTTTTTCATTTCTTTAGCATTAAAAGATTGTGCTCAAAATAAATTTCAATTGTTTTAGATCGCCATTTCAGAGCCTTCAGGGTTTACCATATGTGGTCTATATTTGTGGCAAGGATTGTGATCTAAATTCCAAATACTTAAAATGTGTTCCCAATATGTTCTAAGAGCATGATATCATTTAACAGATCACATAACATGCTTTGATATGATCTGTATTTGTGGCAAATTGCGATCTAAAAACGCATGCTTTTAGTGTTCTTAAGGTGACTTTTCGATTTACAGTGTAACTGTAGAACAACCAACAGCTTTTTATTATATTTAATCATGTGCGTACATTGGAAAACTTCAGGATAATGCTGGTTAATACGGTATCATACTGCGTGAGCATTAGTGACATATTTTTAATTTTCATTTGCAGAAGTATCCAAGAAATTGACCCAGCCGTAAGGTGTGTCGCTCTCTATGGAGGTGATCCCTACATTCGACAGGAAAGGGAAATCCGTCATGGAGTCGACGTCGTCTGTGCAACCCCAGGACGGCTGAACGACCACTTGGAGCGAGGGAACATTGTAAGATACCTTGTTAAATTGCCATCGCTAATAGCAATGGATTTGGTAATACAATAATGGCTAGAGGTGTTGGCCAAGTGGGCTAAAAAATCCGTTCATTGAATAATGTCATAGGGAATTTGGAAATACAAATGAAATTTTATTTTTTGTATTGCCATGGTGGTTTTCCTTGCTTCCGGATGTAGTGATCTCTCGAAAACTTTCCATAATAACATCCAGATTCGATTTTTTCTCATTTTTGCATCAGACAACTTTTCCGCATGCGGATGATTGATGTTATCAATTAATGTAGTTTGTCTGTGTCAATGTTTTAGATTCTAGGACAAAGTTTCTCAATCGTGGATTGTTTATTTTCCAAATCCTATGAAATATGTGGATTTTTTGTTCTTATATCGGGGGAGTTTTTGGAGGTTAATCGAAGTGTGGCCGGCGTGAAATATGTCGAAATTTGTAACTTGTGTGAAAAATACAGGCAGGTGGCCAATAGGAAAAATCCAAAAATGTACACCCTTCCGGGAAAAATGTGAAAAATTGAGCAAAAATGACAATTTTTGTGAAAAATTCATTGGAAATGAATTTCATAAGAAATCTAGCTTAAAACTGAGGAATTCTCCTCCATTCAGGTCCTTAATTTCATAAAAAACGTATTAAATTTTGAATATTTGTATCAGTTTTTTTTTTTAAATTGCCTGTGGCGCTGTTTCGAAGACTAATGTTTACTAGAATCTTAAAAAGAATGCATCATGTTTTAAAAAATCAATTCCATGAAAATACACTTGCAATCCAGTTTTCGTAATTAAAAAATCAATTCGCCGACAGCGTTCTTATGAACATTGATGTTAAATTTGACACCGTACAATTTTTTTGAGAAAAGCAAGCTGAAATGCACTTTTTGTGGTCTAGTTTTATAAAAAAAATTACCTATGGCGTTCTCAATATTGTAGGTGGGTCGCGTCCTGTAGTTTGAGAAGCACTGTTATAGCTCTTGAAATAGCTGTTTTTTTTTTTCTAGATAATTGCATGTGAAAAATATCAGATTCTTTGATGTGAAACATTGTATACCAACTGGCCACATTCCTGGTAGCGCTTACGGTGCTGCCACCTACATGCCTTCTCACGCTCATGCGAAGCTATGAGCCAACGCCTGCAGAAAGTAGTGCGGTAAATATAAGCTGATAAAACTGATTATATGGTGATTGCAAGCCTATAAACCGGTAAACAGACAGTCAGTGACAACCGCCAAATTGCGACCATATATTTGTTGGTAAATCGTGCGCAAACTGGGAAAAGATTACTTAGGTAATCACTTGGCAGCGTGGCCAAATGGCCCTAGAAAAATCGGCTTTTGGTATCAATCAACTGATAAAATGGAAACAGATGCTAATGCTGTTTACAAGCCGTTCATGTTAGCCATGGAAAAAAAGTCAATTTAGTAAGTCATTACGATTTAGAAACTTTAGCTAGGGCATATGCCCACAATGCCACAAAATACGGAACAAACTTTGGATTTAAAAAGTATTAGAATTGCTAAATATGCTAGCACCATTTGTGGAATGAGATTTTCGCCATTGCTTAACTTGTTTTAAATCTATAAGTTATGCCAAATAAGTAATTATAAGAAAAGTGTAAATCATAATAAATTTGTTGGAAGCAGCATGCTTTCCAACTAACTACTTTTCCGATGCGTTTAGACATGTAATACTCATCAGAAATCCACGTGTCCTGAAAACTATGGGCTGTAATACAGCATGTTCCATGCTGGTATACATGTGAAAAAGTTGGAAACCATGGTTAGGTGGTTGGAAGCTGCATGTTTTCCAACTTACCACTTTTCCGATATGTCAGAACATTTAATACTCTTCAGAAATCCATGTTTCCTGAAAATTGAGGCTGTACTGCGGTATGTTCCCAGCGCTAGCATGGACACTATGAGAAAGTGGGCTTCTCCTAATGGCTGGTAGACTTGCTGTGATTGCCTGCGGTTAGAGCCGGCAAAATTATTTGGTTAGCTTATTGATTATTAATTGATTAGTTTGGTTAGTTTAGTAGGTTTGTTGGTTAAGTTTGGATAGGCACAAAAAGCATTGAAAGGATAAATTCTACAGCTAAGACATGTCTACTAGACAAGTAGGGTTAAATTGTTCATATTTTGTCCACATTTGGAGCAGGGAATATACCGTAGGATTTTCTAATAGTGTATATCAAACAATTGCTTGCTCATAAGTTATAACTTTACACGTCTATTATAAATTGTATAATCCGATAGTGTAGGAATATACTGAAGAATTTGCTCTGCTCCAAATGTGCAAAAATGTGTTTGTCAACCAAAATTGTTTGCCAAACAGGGTCATGGAATTTTTGCCTTTGATGGATTCATAAAATAAAAAATTTTGTGAAAAATCTTCATTTGTCATCCTGTTTCGCAAATCAAATTTCACCTATGGCGGTTTTTTTTTGGCCAATAATCATGTCGTTACAGTGGTAGATGAGGTCTACTGGTCATGGAAGACATGGAAAAGTCATGAAATGCTATTCAGGTCACGGAAGTCATGAAATTTACATCAGGGTCATGGAAAATTCATGGAATTATCAACAGGGTCATGGAATTTGTCTTTCCATTGATGCACTAAGTAACAATTTGGATTCAAATTCATCATTTGTAACCAATTTAAAATAAATCGGTTTTTGACCAATAATCATGTCGCCACAGTGGTAGATGATGTGTCTGAAAATCGCTATTTAGTCATGTTCACAACTTGAACGACTTATTCTGATAGGCATAGAAAAAATTTGAGGTCATGAATAATTTTAAATGAATAAGCCATGGAAATTCCAATACCAAATCCAGTAGACACCACGTTCTGGAATTTGCATTACCAAACCCAGTAGACACCCTGTAATAGGATCCAGAATCCATCTTCCTCCCCCAGTAGTCGTAGCCATCAACATCAAGACCATTTGCATTAATGCCCTCCAGTTGGCGCATTTCTTCCCACCCACCAGGGGGCGCTGGCTCTTGGGGGTTTACCGGATGTTCCGGATGAGCCACTTGGGGGCGCTGCGGGAACTGCTGAGCATCTTGAGCGGATAAAATTGCGGCTATAAAAGCAGTTGTGGAATATGGTGGGCTGGGGTCTCACCCTATTAATTTCCGAATAAATGGCTTATTGGACACACAGGGGTTTTTCGCTCCGAGAACCCAGGCTGTAAATATGCAAATTGCTGTCGTTTCTGGCCCCGCTTTCGCTGAATCTGCCCCTCGGATCGTTTTTCTGGCATTGATTATTTTTTGCAGCCATTGCGGTTTGGACCAAAATGCGTTTTTTCTCCTCCTTGCAGAAAAAAAAAATTAATCCGCATCCAGCGTTGCTGTTGGCCATCCTAGCTTGCTAAGTGTGTTTTGCAGAATAGAATTCTTGGAACCCTTCCTTGTGTCCTTATTTGGTGCTTGCAATGTTATGAAATTCGGGAAAATGGAGATGTTAAAACGAAATGCATTCTGGGCTATTAACATTCAGGGTGTCTGCCGGTCATGGAAGTCATGTAATGAGATTCAGGTCTTGGAATTCATGGAAAAGTCATGAAATTGATATCAGGGTCATGGAAAAGTCATGAAATTGACATCAGGGTCATGGAAAAGTCATTAAATTTACATCGGGGTCATGGAAAAGTCAAGAAAGTTACATCAGGGTCATGGAAAAGTCATAAAATTTACAACATGGTCGTGGAATTGTTGTCTTTTCATTGATTCGTAAAATAAAAATTTGGGTTTAAATTCAGGGTGTCTACCAGTTATGGAGAAGTGAAATTAGATTCAGGTCATGGAAGTCATGGAAAGGTCATGAAATTTACAACTTGGTCATGAAATGTCTTGCTTTTTATTGATTCATAAAATAAAAATTTAGGTTTAAATGCAGGGTGTCTACCGGTCATGGAAGTCATGTAGAAGTGGTGAAATGAGATTCAGGTCGTGGACGTTATGGAAAAGTGGTGAATTGAGATTCAGGTTGTGGAAATCGTGGAAAAGTCTTGAAATTCACATCAGGGTCATGGAAAAGTCATGAAATGCACAACACGGATGGTCATGGAATTTTTGGCTTTTATTGATTCATAAAATTAACATTTGAGTTTAAATTCTTGATTTGTAACTGATTTCCGAAAAAAATCACCTACGGCGTGTTTTTGGTAAATAATCATGTCGCCGCAGGGGTATATAATGTTTTCGTAAATCGCTATTTAGTCATGACATAAAACTTGAACAACCCCATATTCTAATATGCATGGACACATTTTTGAAGTTATGGAAAAGTCATGGAATTTGTAATACCAACTCAGTAGACACCCTGAATGAAATTCTAAAAAATCGAAGCAGAAGTAAATTTGTAAAAAATTGATGCAAATGGCAGCGAATGTCAAGGAAATTGAGATAAGTCTGCATCAGCCAACTGCTTAGTCATCTTTAAAAAAAATGTGGGCTAAAATCTATCGGTTTTGTTGCATTTAAAAAAACATCTCGTGTAAAATGCCATGGAAATAACTGTAAAGTAGTCAGGAAATGTCAGCCAATTGATTAGCTCATCATCCTTTATAACAAAATGCATGTAAATTCACATATCTCATGGTCCTCAAAATCATTGGTACTCCCAGCCCTTCGACTTCTGCTGTTGTCTCGTGTGCTAACAGTGTTTGACTTCTGGTGGGACAGCTAACTAAAAAAAATACGGTTTTACGTTATTTTAGGTTAGATACAATGTTGCCCTAAGTCTAGGAGAGGAAATCGACATTCAATCGTTAGGTCATTATACGATAAGGGTAAAAAAATCGTGCTTTTCACGCGTTAGCTTAGTCCATTGAATCCCTGCAGCCCTTGGTGATCTCTTCAAGGATTCTTTTGGAAATTGATTCAATTCCCCTGAGTGCATGAGGAGTAGACACTTAATGTGTAAGTGGCCGCAAAATGACCCCTGATAAACTGACTGTTAATCAATAACACTGATGGTAGCATTCACTGTGTTAATATTTGCAAGAGACACCGACAATTTTGGAGTTTATCACAACTGTACTTCCAGTTTATCATTGGAACATGAATATGTTGTCATTTTTTCAACTCATCGTTTGTGTAATGCCAGCTAATGGAACTGATTTTTATACCTTCAGATACATATTGGATGTATTGAGCGCCCTTTAAAAATAGTTGTCAAAAACTGGATAATAGTCAGTAATCGGCATTCAACTACCGTTTAGTCCAACCCAATCAGTATTACTTGCTGTATTTGTTGTAAACCAAGTCAACTCAGTTAATTTAACATGGGTTTTTGCACTGTTCTGAGCCAGTACAGGGTAAAACGGACTTTTTAGTCACCGTTACTATGAATTTCAGCAATTACTAAAAGTAATGCTGATCATTCTGAAATGACTGAATTTTACATGTCCAGGTATGTAGGGGTGCTAATTTCATTGAATTAACTCCTGTAATTTATCATGTTCTTTAGTGCTAGACGGTTTTCTATAAGGTATCGCCATTGACTTCAAGATACATGTACATCTAGCTGCTGAAGTTATGGATCAATGCTGTTCTTTTCTAAGCCCCTTTAGATTTTCTAAGCCCCTTTAAAAATGGCAGCTCCAATAGCACTTCTGGATCTGCACATTGAAATGGTGCTGGAAATAAATAGTCGAACGCAATATGTTCGATATAAGGACAATTATTTGGTTCCATAAGTTCACACCAGGCCAGCACAGGACATGTCCCCAGAGGTGAAGGAATACACTTTTGTGCTGCCTTATAAATGGGCCTAGAACAATGAAGTGCATATGTAGCTCCCCTAAGGCAAAGGAATTGGGGTCGTGTGCAAATGGGGTTTTCCATTCTCCTCCTAAGGCCTTAATGCAGTGAAGGTACAATCCAAGTTGGCTGAAAAATGGGGAGGGAAGCTGTGTTGTCTTATTTCCCTTTTTGGTTTCATTTACTGCATGTGTATACTAACCCTCTAACACATGGTGCAGTCAAACCCTCTAGTGGGGCACCTCTTTAAGTGGTACACCATATCATGTGGGACTGTTTCCCTTGCCCCAAAGCATGTCATAGACTCAACATTAGGAGCAACCCATCTAAGTAGGCCACCCCGTACCTCGAAAGTAGAATTTGGAACTGGGATCCAGCACACTACCTTGCATGTCGTATCTTATTAGCCAACAGCCCCTATCACAGCTTGCTATGAGGTTGTGATCTCCTCAGTGCACCATTGGAGTGCTTCTAGGTCACGTGCTTCTTTTTCGTTGTCATCTCTTGGGCGTTATTTTGCCTCCAAGGCATTACGCCCCCCTAAGCCTTATCACCAACCAACCAACTCCAAAGTGGAGCTGTGTTTCAGGTACCGCCAACAAGGAAAACCCTCTTTACTGACACGATTTTTTGCCGAATCCACACTTGCAAGGTAGCCCATTGCGAAATGTGAGTTTTCCAAAGAGAAAGGGGCTGATTATGGACTTGGAGCCAAATCTCCCCAGGGAGATGGGTGGATGGCCCCTGTGATAGACCATTGATCCCTTGGGACAAGGCCCTTTATATTCTAAGTGTGTGATAAAAAATATGAATTAAAGTAGGTGACAGTTCACGCTAATTTTCCCACCCTATTGGAGAGGACCCCTCCCAGTTGCATAATTGAAACTTGATGTTTCTATGTGGGACAAAACAACATCTGAATCATGATTAGAAGGTCATGTTGACTGAATTGCCCTTTTGGTAGTCAACTTGCAATTTCCACCCTTGAGGAGAGAATCCCGCCTAATCGTAGAAAATAGGCACACTGTGTTAACGGGAAGTTCCCCTGCCATGTTAAAAAATTGAAAAATTGTATACATAACATCTCTGCGAATAAGGAATAAATCGTCGTGATAATAATTTTGCTTGATAGTCTGGTTACTTCTGGAGGCGACAATTCAACTTTAATGAATAA